>JAQGBW010001857.1:0-22861 GCA_034698625.1 Julus scanicus | reverse complement strand
TATTGACAGAGAAATTCCCGTTTTCTCCCATAGACTTCCAAATAATGCAGGGGCCTGTATAATATAGGGGGCTATGATAGGGGGCTATGTCAAGATGATCGTCGTCGTGTAGTTGAAGCGCTATTAGCAACATCAGTGCTTTCAGCGTCTTTCATTGGTGATGTTCTGCTTCATAATAAACGTGTTTGTTTAAATGACTCGTGCACGTGATTATTGTTTCCGTATTTAGAAAGAATTTACATGAAAGCTGACTACGATGACATCACAGATAAGAAGACACATTGCTTCAAAGGTAACGGGTTTACTTTGTCAACTAATACTTCCATAATATATGCCCATAAGCAATAGTAAAACAGCTTAAATTGTTCATTTAACATGTACTTGAACAGATATCTGCAATTTTATCTACTCAACATAAACCTATTAACAATGATGAACTGGCAGCTGCCATACAATTTTATTCGAAGAAAGGGTTTGTATACTTTTATACGTTTAGTTACAGCATCAATAATGATTAATTTATTAAAGCATTGACATGCAGTAAATTTAACAGAATAAAATTCTGTTATGTATATAGATGTCTTCCCAAATTGCGTTTACCTCTAGATGAAGTTAATAAACTGTGTGGTTCAGTTGATGTTACATATTTGGCAGCCAATTTACAACATGTAAGGTTTATAAATCCAAAAACTCATTAAAAAGTGTGTGTATGCATTAACACTGAATAATGGATGTCTAATTCAGGGGTCAATAAAATCTGTGCAAATTGAGAATAACGATAAAAGTGGTCTAATTTTGGAAATCGAAGGCAATTTTCTAATTAAGGTAAGTCTTTTATTTGCATTCTTTCTTATTTCCTGACTATGCTATTGATTATAAATAAAATGAAGGCATTTTTCAGGAAATAATATCTTCGATTTGCAGCAATTACTCAAGGCTTTGGCCAAGCAACGTTAATTTCCATAATTCAGTTAAAGATGATGTTATCGTTGAGTTTAGGTGACACTTCAAATATAAAAAATATGATTTATTATAATTTGCTATATATATTTATTACATTTGTATTATCTGTAGCTCACCGAATATAGCAAAACCGTTTCATGTAGGCCACCTCCGGTCTACCATTCTAGGAAATTTTATTGCAAATGTACATCAAGCAGTTGGGCATCATGTCATCCGTATTAATTATTTGGGGGATTGGGGATCCCAATTTGGTATGTTATCCTCTTTTTGATACAACAAATGAATGTGATTGCAAATAGTTTAGGTGTCCAAAATCAAACGCCAAATATGCAACATTAATTTTACTTTTGAATTTCTTTATAAATATGTTTTAAAAATGTGATTAGATGGACGGTAATGATGTCTTTCTTCTCAGGAGTCTTATCCAAAGGATATCAATTATATGGAAACAGCAGTTTGTTGGAAGAAAATGCAATACAACACTTGTTTGAAGTAAAAATAGAGGAATTATTTATGTTATTTAGTGACTTGCCTGACTATTATCAAGAATAGATTGTTGGGAAATATTTAAATTAGGTTTATGTGAAAGCCAATAATTGCCTGAAAAATAATGATAAATTTGAAAAGGAATCCAGAAACGAATTTAAGCAATTAGAAAATGGTAATTATAATTTTTATTGTTATGACAAATGTTTGAAGTGCTCTATACTGAAAGTTAAATATTGAATATAAATTATGTTATTCTTTCAAGGTGATGAACCAGTAACATCATTATGGAGAAAATTTCGTGAGCTCAGTATTGCAGAGTTAAAGCAGGTTTATGAGGTGTGATTACAATTATTATTTAACTGATGTATTTTTAGAATGTCATGAAATTAATTTCGATTATCTTTATTAGAGACTAAATATCAGATTTGATTATTATGAAGGAGAGTCAAATTATAGTAAACAAGCAATTGATCTTTGTTCGGCTCTTAAAGAACGTGGGCTGCTTAAAGAAAATGAGTAGGTCATGTTACTTAGTTGTCAAAATTGAATTTATTTATTGTCTATAAGTTAAGATATCATTTTTTTAAATATGTAAGTCAAGGAACGAAGACCATTGAGCATGAACATCCAGGTGGTGCAAGAGTTGCAGTTATGAGGAAAAGTGATGGCACTACGTTATATATAACAAGGCTAGTGAATTGATGATATAAATACAAATTGACTGTTCATAAATGATGTTCACTTGGGAACTATTGGAAAATGTGTTATTTTAAATATAGAGATGTCGCAGCTGCTATTACCAGGAAAGAAAAATACTCTTTTGGAAAAATGTTTTATGTGGTGAGCCTTTCAAGCCATGAATTGTTAATTTTAATCAAACATTTTTCACATTATATACTAATTTACTAGGTAGATAATGGACAAAGTGATCATTTCTTATCTTTATTTGGCATTCTGAAATCCATAGGACTGGATTGGTATCAGTAAGTAATTTCTGTGGTTTTATACTTTATTTACTGTGTTTGCTATTCAAGAAATGTTGCTTACCTTTCATCTTAACCATTTTTGTTAATGAGTTCGAAGTTTTAATTGATTTATGGCAAATGATGCTTTGATTTTTTTAAAATCTATTTTGCTAATAGAGACTTGAAACACATAAAATTTGGTCGCATTCTTGGAATGAGTACTCGCCAAGGAAATGTCGTTTTCTTGAAGGATATCTTAGACGAAGCAAAATCCCGAACTGCTTTCGCTATGGCACAATCACCAAGTAACGATTTTCTTATATTTTGTTTTTATAATGCAACCTAAAATGCAGTTTTTTAAATTTGCCTTATTTAACATTCACAAGATACGAAGGTGGAGCTAGATGACGCTGTTGTTGCTGATACTCTGGGCATTAGTTCCATCTTGATAAACGACATGCAAAATAGGCGACAAAGGGATTTAAATTTTGATTGGGATCGTGTTATTCAAATGAAGGGCGATTCTGGAATAACCCTTCAGTATGCCCATTCCAGATTATGCAGGTAATTGTTATTGTATGCTACTAAATTCAAAGAATTGTGCATGCAAGTACCAAACTGTTAGGCTAGGTTAGGTTGTGTGGCATTTTAACCTAGAAAGCACATATCTACACTATATTACTGACATTGCTGAGTTCTTGCCTTGATTCTTCACAGTTTAGAAGCAAATTGTGGTTTACGTTTGCAAGATGATTGTGATTTTAGCTTATTATGTGAGACTGAAGCTATTAATTTAATTTCGACCCTATCAAGGTAAAATCAATTTATGGTGATCCTAATTAAATGTTATAATTCGTATTATAACCAGAAAACAATTATCCTTTAAGGTACGACCATATTTGCAGATTGGCATATGAAGAACTTGAACCGTGTCATATTGTTAATTATCTTTTTCAGTTAAGGTGTGTATGAAAACACTAAACCCATAATGTTTTAAAAAATCTTATTTTTTTTCTATAATAAAAAAAAATGAATGTCTTTTGTCTTTTGGTTGCTCTGAATGTCCTTAGACATGCCATAAATGGTGCTTTCAAGACCTTGAAAGTAAAGGATGAAGCTGCAGACATCGGTAATGTAAGTACAGTATGCCATACAGACAAAATCGTTTCGAGAATAAATGTCAGTGTTTATGTTTTTAGAGGTTGCAAACTGTTTCTGTTTTGAATTTTTTAGGCCCGGCTGATGCTGTTTGTTGCTGCAAGACATGTTCTCGCAGATGGTATGAGAATTCTTGGACTCATTCCGCTTAAGAAGATGTAGATTAATATTTTATAACATTCAGTTTTTTAATAAAAAAATTCAAAGTATTAGTTCTTTCTAGTTCAATTTTTATCTTGCAGCTGTTTTAGAAGCACATGCAGGATGTATGCATGTGGCATAATCCACATTTTGCATGTGAATAGTATCAGTTATTCTTTTCATGGTATTTGAATTTTGTTTTTATATATAAATATCGGTTATTGAAATCATGTTCTAAAAAATCTCAAAGGTAAGTTAATTTTCATTGTTTCTGAAATGTATATTTATCAAATTGCCGTTTTAGGAACAGCTTGACTTATAACGTTTTTCTGATATATTCCAGGTTGTGATAGTCTTTTCAATCACAGAAATACCATGGTAATTTCTGATGAGGAAAGGCTTTTTATTAGTAATCAAAATCACAAACCTCAAAGAAAATCTTCCAACTTGATTCATATCCGTGATGTCAATGAAATTCATCAAGCATTTATCGATTTGGTAAAATCTGGGATTGTTTCAGATGTGGAAAAGTTCATTGAAGTGAGTTTTATGTTGAACTGCTTGAATTTCTTGTTTGAAATTGTGGTTTACAAAGTAAATTTTACTAACGACTTACGTCCTTTTGCTTGTTTGTAACATTTAGGAAAATCCTGCATTTTATGTAAATTGTGAGGATTATAGGGGTTTCACCCCTTTAAACATTGCAATTCATAAACAAGATGCTGACATGTTGATATTTCTGCTATCTTTGAAACAATTGCAAATTAGAGACGGCCATCTCCATGCAGTTGAAGTTGCAAATATTAATATCCTTGTAGCCGTGTTAGACCGATTAAGGTACCTATGACTTTTCGTGATTACGGTAATCCGAAATTCATTTTTTAAAAATATGTATTCATATTTTTAGGGCTACTGATCCAAATTTAGAATTTGGTCCATTCGATGGACCATCTTGTATTTTCCCTGCTGATATGAGGCCCCTGGTACTTGCTGCTCACAAGGGTCATGTGCATATGATAAGGTTACTTCTGAAAAGAGGTCATCGTATTGAGACACCACACTCTCCAAATTGTAATGCGCTTATAATTTTCTGTAGCTTGCTATTTATGGAGAATTGTTGGTAATATTACATTTTGCTTGCAACTTTTATTAAGGCTTGTGTAATGAAAACTGTCATCTCTACAATATTCCGGAAAATGTTGAAGATTGTACAAGTCGTCTACATATCTTTAAGGCTCTTTCAAACCCTGTTTACATTTGCTTAACAGCTAAGGATCCAATTTTAGAAATTTTTAACCTGTATCGCCAAATTTCTGCACTAGCAAACATAGAAGAATTACGGGTAAGACCGTTATAGATGCATCGATGCAGTAACCAAAATAGAATATTTAGTGATTTGACCATGGGACTTTTATTTTATTTACCTAAAGAGCAACTATATACAATTGCAAAATGATTTAAAGAAATTCGGTAGTCATGTAATTGGCCTCTGCCAAACAACAAGTGAGACTGAAATAATGTTGAAGGAGAATATTGGCCATGCTACCATTGTTACCAAACTAAAATATCCAAGGCTAATTTTGGCCATTGAAAATAACCAAAAAGAAGTAAGTAATATTTAATTTTGTTAGACATTCATCATAGCACACATTTTTATGTTGGACTTCATCATAGCACACATTTTTATTCAAAGTGTGATTTTCTTTATTTCGTTCAGAAAATGAGAAAAAAATCCATTCCAATGGCTTAAACAAATTTTCCATATTTAATTTTTTTTTTTAACTTCTGTGCATTAATTGTATAATTAATTCTCATTTTTGTTTCCTATACCAATAGTTTGTGACCCATCCTAATGTCCAGCAAGTTTTGCGCGTGGCTTGGTTGGGTGAATGCTATGGCTTTGACAAGTATTCACTTGGGACCAAGATAGTAATTATTTTATCTTTCACTGTATGCATCCCTCTTGCCATATTTTTATATTTCGTTGCTCCCCGTACACGACTGGGAAGAATATGGGCAACACCAATAGCTCGTTTCTTTGGATTTTTTGCTTCTTATTTGATTTTTATGACCGTCGTCTTGATTCACACTAACGTATATCAAACCGAGAGCATTGGAACTCGCCAAACAAGTAAGCCATTACAATGTGTATTTAGAGTATATTTCAAACACAATTGTATTGAATTGAATTCACTTTTTTAAATTCATAGCTCTTATACTGATTATGAGTATTTGGATAATCGGCTTCATCGTTCGAGATCTCATGAAATTTATTATTCGGGGCCCAAAATATTTTATTGCCACAAAATGGACATTGTAAGTCACTCGATCATTGTTATATATTTTTAAGTTATTTTCAAAGTTTTCGTTTACACTTCATGAAAGTACATGCTCGCATGCATCAAGTTAAAATTTAATTTTATCGAAGTCTTCAGAGAGCAGTTATTTTATAGTATACATTTTATCACATTTGATAAATTTTCCTATCACTGGCTTAAGGTATGATGTCTGCACCGAAGTTTCGTTTCTTTTCGCGTTTGCATTTTGGGGCATAGCATATTTTGATCCTGGCCAAACCCAAAGCTGGGATGCCGAACAAAAATCCTGGAAACTATTTGATCCAATATTAATAGGCGAAGGCATCCTCTCCATTGCCAGTATTTTCGCTCTTGGACGTTTGTTTTGTGTGTTACAGTTGAATTCTGTGTTGGGTCCTTTACAGGTTAGTATATCCTAGAGGCCCCGATTATTCCGTACGGAATTAAACGCATAATCTAATTAATGTTATCGTTCGATACTTAAGGTTTCGGTGCAGAAAATGGTTATGGAGATAGTAAAGCTAGCAGTTCTATTTTTAATCATTATCATTGCATTTTCATCTGCCTTGAGTCACCTGTATTGGTATTATTCTGATACGAGTAAAGTTGATGGGTACGGAAGCAGGATATATCAAGTTCCAGCATTCACAAAGTTGGTCTTATTTTTATGATCATTTTAAATTCATAATTCATAAAACACTTTTGCTTCAGAGAGAAAATATCATCTTGTTTTCAATAGTTTTCGATATGCTATGAAGTCTCTGTTTTGGACTTTGTTTGGTGCCATCCCTTTGGAAGCGGCTGATGTAGCAATGCCCAATGGCAGTGGCATCATTGAAAATGAACAAAAAATTGCCCAAAGCCACTGGTTTACGCAGGAAGTCGGATATTTCCTTTTTGGAATTTACCAAGTTGTTGCTCTTCTGTTGTTTATGAATATGTTAGTTGCTGCTATGACAGCTAGGATGGATAAAGTTTTGGTAGAGGAAGAATTTTATGATTACCATTTTTACAATAAATTTAAGTTTTTTATACACGTATACACATATTATGCATTGTAGGCAGATGCTGAAATGGAATGGAAATATTCCCGATCCTTGCTGTGGCTTGACTTTTTTGATGACGCCAATGCACTTCCAGTTCCACTGAATTTACTCGGCATTCCCTGGTTGATTGGAAAAGCTGTGATTTTACGACAATTCAAGTTTGAGATTAGCACAGTATCGCCCAAATATGAGGTAAATAACACAAATTTCAAGCTTTTATTTTAAATACAGTCGATCTGTATACGTCATTCCAAATTTCACAGGTTAAAATACTGTCCTGATTTTCAGTAAAATCTGGCTAGCACTTAATTGAAAGTACATTTTTACTTTTTAGGCACTATTAAATAAACTCGTACAACGTTATCTTTATGAATTAGAGGATAGAGAATAGGATAGAGGATTTAACATTCATCCAAGCTGCAAGAACAGCAGATAAAGTTAATTATACATTTATTTAATTACCAACATTAATCTTTAATTTAATTTATTTTTATTTCAATTGCAACTGTTTTACATTTTCATCAAAGTTATAATTAGCATAGCATTTAAATTCGTTTCCTAAATTTCTTGCATGCTTAGGAATAAATTCACAGACATGTAGATCCATCAGTTTCATGGCCAATTCTTCCATAACAGCTCCTATTGGAACAAAATAAACAAATCAAAATAAATTGTAAAAATTCTCGATCATCACGTCATCCAACATCGATCACGAAATATAAATTGTCGTCATTGACTTTAGAACCGATTATGATTATTGCAGTATGTAAAAGTTAAAACCTACCAGTACACAGTATAATTTTGTGCCTTGCAATTGCTTTTATCGTTAAAGTTGTTTTCTTCAGGCATTCTTCTGAGAGGAATGGGGGATCGGCTATGACAATGTCGAAAGCATTTTCAAATTCGGGTATGACAACTTTTAATGGTTCGTTGTAATCATAGAAGACGAAATCCTCGCCAAATGCGGAGAACCTTGTGTCATATTCAAATAGTTTAGTCACGCAAGCAGCTGGTTTAATTTCTCTTAATCTCTTGTAAATTGTGGGACAGGAAATGCAAGCGATTCTGGAAATGTTCATTAAAACAATCTTACATGACAATATTCAACTTTACAAAAAAAATTGATTTACTGTAGATATAATTACCTCCCTATGCCGTCCGTACAAAGCCGAATAGCTTCTTTTGATAACGTATCAGCAGTATTGTCATCGTACCAAAATTGACTTAGTTGCTAAATAATGAATGCATTAATAACATTTATGAGATCGAAATACAAATTTAATGAATAAATTATTTGACAAAAATTGTGCAAATTATTGAATGACCCAATTTTCTTGGAATGTTGCAGCTGGATTTAGTTCTGCATCAGTTGATACATTCTGTTGACAATCTCTTTGTTGTTCTGCATAGAACTCTTTGAGAGCAGCTAAAGTATCTGCAGATAGCCTAATTTCGTCATCGTCACTACTGTTATTGCTTTCCGTGTGCTGAAAGTTAATCAATTCGCAAAGGTTAGTCTGTAATGCTGTTTTATTCCCACTTCAAGTCTAGAATAAGCTATGGCATTCATAATCTTATATTGTTCATCAACATAATCATGATTAATGATTGTTGTCATCAAATTTAGCATAATTCTCTAAAAAATTGTACAAAAAGTGATGAAAATGTGCGGTAGTAAATCCAGTCCCTCTAACCCATAGTTTAATTAACTGGTGTATGAAATTTGTTAATTGCCATGATACTTTTAGCGCCATTTTGTGTAGAGGAGAGTTACCTGATATGACATAATCTAATGGCAACTATGATCGTAAGAAAATTGTAGTTTCTCATAAATTGAGTTCATGGCCCAAATAAGTTAAACAGTGCCACAGTCGGCATATTTGGTTCAAAATATCGTCCAAGTTTGATTTTCCATTATAAAATCATCTCACTTCTAATCTAACCTTTCCCGCCAATAATGTACAGCGGGAAAGCGCCCGTGTGCTTATAGTTGGTTAACATTGGCGGGAAGGAATGAATTCTTTAAATTTGGCCATGAGAGCCTGTTTATATCTGACGCAACTGCTTATTGAATTTGGCAATTTCATTAATTAATCTAATTAAATAAAATCTTGGTCGCAGCAGGGCGTTGTTTTACATTGGGATGGTACCTGATTGGGCCATGAGCTCAATGAGGCTCATGCATCAAGTAAATTTTATGCAAGCAGTAATTAAGTCACTTGATATTACAACCATTTTAATTCTTTGTAGTTAACATGACCCTTAATGGGGAAAAAACCTTATTGCTGAAATATTATCAATTATTCGACAATTACGTAATTCTCATTTTAAAAGCATATGTATACACTTCGTTATGTCCGGCCACATGTGCAGATCAAAATATGTGACGGAGTGGAGGTTATCAAAACTTGTTTAGAAATGTTGCGTTCCTGAACGCTATAAGCATAGTCTCATCATACAGCAGTCTACTGACTTTCCCACACAAAAATAAATGAGCGAGTCCAGGCATGGTGTAAAACTACATCTAGGAACACATTATGGATCTTTCTGTTACTAGCGTCTCTGCAATGGGAAAGCATTTTATGTTACCAGAACATTTTTGCTTTTAGGCTTATGTGTTGTGACGTTGAATGTCCACGAGGTACAAGCACACCGTCTCGCCTTATGAAAACCTGGATAGTACCAATTATTCAAACTGGAATTTACGGAATCTCAAAAGGTAATTTTTGTTTTAAGCTTCATTACTACCACTGACAGCCATAGCATGTGTTGGTTATGATTTTCACGCTTCACTTTGTAAATGTTAGTTCAAATTTTAACAATTTCATCAATGGAAGAGTCGCAATTTCATTGATTTTCCAATAAAGATGCCGATGTAAAGGTCAAAGGTGAAACACGGTATTAAAGGGGGAGAAGTGCCTGTATATCAGCGGGGACTATAACGAGGCATTTTCTGCAAGTTGTAGCATGCAGGCAGATTGACATACCAAAATCAGAAATTTTAACATTTTTAAAATAAAGTATTGAGTTTAATTAAGTAATTCCTTTGGGAATTCGAACTATGTAATATAAAAAAATCAGAAATACCGCGGCTAAATGCTTAGTTTTCAAAAATTGCTTTATGTAAATTATAAATTTTAATTTTTAATAGCGTGATGAATTGCTTGGTATAATTCCTAACCTAAAAATACACATTGAAATCAATATACTCTTAAATGGACTTCGGTATAAGTAATCTAATTAAGACACTGTTTACTATTGTTTGAATTGCTTTTAAAAAATCCTGTTTTACGTGAAAGTCAGTAATTACCATTGAAACTGTTTCTGCAAGGAGAGGTTTCATTGTATAACCGGTTGTGTTTTCTGCCGCCACTCATTCAAGAAAACAATGCAATGTTTTTTTGGTAGTATTTGCCAAACAATGGCATACATGTACGTGCTTTGATTTCTGTACACATTTTATATATTAAACGTAGTGCACATGCAGGAAACTAAATTCTCATGACCTCAATTTCTCGGGACAGTGCACTGCATTTCCTATCAAAATAACTGAAATACAGTATTTGTTTTTCTACAATTATTTGGCATGCAATTGTAATATGTTTGGGTGTTTAGGACTGTTTTGATAACTTCCAAAGTCCATGAAAATAGCTTTACTGTTACATGTATACATATATGTAGTGTTCAGACTTTGACATGGGATTCTGTACAATACTAGAAGTCGGATTTTCACCTAAAATTACATTTCATTATCATTTGACGAATATTAATTGTTATTCGTTGGCAAGCCAGTCAGTTGCCATGTTATGGCATTTGTAATGTATGTGCGTGACGTTTGACGTGTGATTGAAAAATTACTATTATCAGAAGCCTCAAAATCTAGTTTACTTGCACTTGACAGAAGGAAGCTAAAACCACACTTAATTTCAGTCGATTAATTTGATTGAAAAGATAAGTGATGCTGATACATTTACCTAGTATTGCAATCAAAAATGAAAAAGTTTTAAGAGTAGTTAAACTTATTACAATTACATGACAACAGCCGAATTAAGAGCTGAATAATAAAAACCTCAATTACATATTCAAGTTTGTTTTCCTGTGGTTTGAAGGACGTCACCAAGGTGAATTTTTAAGTTGGTTGGAAACTAATATGAAAAGAGGACCATCGTCCATTCTTTTGCCGTTTACCTTTTGCATCGGGGTGCTTGCCCTATCAAATATGTACATATAATTTCGTACTCTTCCAGGCGTACGTGGGACAAGTAACGTAAGGGGTGATCCATAAATTATGTCACACTTTTTTGCCTCTTTTTAAACACCCCCCACCCCTTAGTCACAATTCCCCCATCCCTTGGACACAATTGTCACAAAAAACAAACAACCCACCCACCCCCCTAGGTGTGACATAATTGTTGAATGGCCCCTAAGGCAGAAAAACTAGGTACTGAAACTATGGGTAAAAATTTGGCTGTGACTATTTATTTGGCTTTACAAGGACTATAACCCTTGGCAATTACTGTGGTAAGCGGTTCTTTGACTGGATGTCAACAGTTTTAGTCAAGTGGTTGTAATGAACTCAATGAATGATGAAAATGAAAGTTCATTATATTTGTCTGAACTTTGGTACGAATATACACAAATTTAGAATGGGGAAATAACGAATTAACCTTGGGTTCTAAATAATCACCCTATTAAATTGAATCAACAAAATGAAACAACAACAAAATCAGGATGGAGTTCCGTATTTTATTATATAAAAAATCATTAAAGTTCATGGCAATCTAACAAAGTCGCTTAGAGGTAAACCAGTTTTTGTGTGTGTTAAATTTAAACATGTGTTTTAGTATGGTTGGAGAGTTTCACTGTGGTGGAAAACTATAACAGATGTTCTACAAACTTAAAACATGTTTTCACTTAATGGGTTCGCGTCAATTTACTCTTACTTTATACTTTTATCTGTAGTGATGTCATCTCGTTATTTACAAATCTCAAACCAAAGAGTTGGTGACTAATTAACGACTTTGTAGTGCCAACATTTAAGTGCCAAAGCTTTTTTGCGTTAAGTTCTACATTAAAACTTCCTTTAATAACAATCCTTATCGAGCTCATGGCCCAATGCGATTTTTAGATTAATTGCCACAAACTATAACTTGACGCCAAATTTCTTTCCCTCCAATGTTAACCATAAGAATTCTCCAATTTGACTAGCTCGAATTCAATTTATTTTTCCTGCATCATTACTTTAATAGATTTATTCGTCAAAATTCAGTTGGGGAAGTAGCAAACTAAACATCGGAAATCCTGAATATTTAAATTCTCATAATATTGATTGGCACGCAAACTCTAAATGTGCCTGCCAAATACAGAACAAACGAAGTCACGTGCTGATCCTCACTTATGCCACAGTGCATTAATTACTAATAGGTATATATTGTTCCTACTTTTTGTAACTAATTGCAAAGTAAGCGGATATCAACAAAAAAGCTCACACGAAATGTGCAGCAGCCTATATATAATTTTATAAGGAATTCCGTCTCCTGTTAACTTAAGTGAAAATAAATATACTGTAACCCAATCGGATATGGAATATAAAAAATCTGCATATTTAATATGAATAGTGTTACAATTTTATAATGAGGAAAGTAGAAGTTGAATTCTATGATGACATTGCTTTGAGAAATTTTCAGTCTAATTCCAATAATTACTGTCATTTTACCTTGCGATGAATTGTTGGCATTTATACATACAAACTACAAAAATGAAAATGACCACTCACATCCTCCTCAAGTTTAAGCTGATCGACACAAGTCCATATATAATGAAAAGTGGTTTGTTTATTTGATTTTATCAAGCTATCTTTACAATAAATTTGTTTTATACTTATAAACAGTATCCTCATTGTTTCATTTTTCACGTACACATCCTTCTAAAATTCCGGTATATGCGCTTCATTATTTATAATTAATTAAATATTGAACGCCATTGTCGTTATATTCCAAAGTACTAAGCCCATTTGTTTTATTGCGCTTGCGTGCAAGTTACTAGAAAAGTGCAACATCATTTGTCAAAAATGCAATTCATCGAAGTAAACCGTTTCCAAAAAAAGATCCAAAAAAAAAAAAAAAAAAAAAAAAAATGGTCCTCTTGGCATATAGGAAAGAAATCTGGAAATTATCCAACAGTTTTTGCTAGGTATTCAAATGCCATAGATAAATCTAAACTTTTCAGAAAACTACTCGTCACTGGGCTTTCCCATAATAAAGAAGTTTCTTCATCCCTGTTAGTACAAGCTTGTATGCTAGCTAAGAAGTTGACTTTGTCTAGTCTGTTCAATTTTTTCTCTAACACAAGCTGAAGTTATTTTAAATTTGGACGCTTTTTCATTTTGGTGATACTGGACCACTGGTAGATGACTCCAACATTCTAGGAAGTTTATAAGAACCGGTTTTTAACCAAATTGTTGTCTCTGAAGAGACATGTATATTCTGTGCTTTACTATATGAGCCACTTCACTTAGGAGATATTCTGTAAACACGAAGCAACGAGTTTTGCAACTTCAACAGGTTTTGGTGTAAAAAAGTTGAAATCCAGCGTTTAAAAGCTCGACCAAAAGGTAATTTGACTAAAAATCTACTTAGTAATATTATTGTTAAGTAAACTTCTTGCATAACAAACACTAATGTGTGGAGGTTTTCAAAATGGCGCCTGAAGAAGTAGGCTTTATAAGTTAAATTAGCTGTTTTCTTTTATTCTAGTCACGACTGAGCATTCCACTTTACGATACATGATAAAACTACAGTATTTTAGCAAACTGTTTTCGGCTATTAACCTACTCGAATCCAGTTGACTCCCTTGAACTACATATAAGGATTAATCTGCATATTATTCCAACTGTGGCCCAATACGAAGGCTGCATGCGGCCCCTAGCTGATGCGTTGTTTTTTTGGAGGCCCTTACCAACATTCAAGAAAAAAAGCTTTAAAATTTTAAGTTCGATCATTGTTACCATAATATATTCAATTATTTCCATACAATGTTAATTTTGCTCTACACATGAGCGTTTATTTATGAAAAAACATAAGTACCGCGGTTTCTTGTCGAAGTGCTTTTACGGCCCTTGAAAAGTTGGACTTGGAGTCACTTTGACCATGAACCCTGAAGCAGGCTATGTACTCTTCATGTAGGGTCTAACGTATTAATGCTATTGCAAATCCATGATATAATTCTGATGATTGCCAATTTTATATACATTGTAGCTCCCATTCTTGCATGGCCAAAATGCTGTTCGGATTCATGACGTAAGCTCAAGACTATTAAAGAAAACCAGAAGAAGACCTAGCGCTTGCAAGATGTTGGCCGAAGAAGTAACTTTTGAAAACATCTTGGACAAAGTGGGAAGCCAAGGAAGATGGCAGGTGTTTCTCTTCATAATGACTAGCATGTCAGGATTTTTTAACGCCTTTCACCATTTGGGATCCATGTTTTTGGCGGCTTCACCCGATCATTGGTGCATGTTACCTGGACCCAGCAATGGGAGTTTGGATGGGACCAATTGGACTAAGGATAGAGTCATGCAGTACGCAATTCCGTATGATTCCAGTACCAAGAAGTATGACCATTGTAAAATCTACGAAAGGAATTTTTCCTATGTGCTCGAACAACCGTGGTCACCAGAATTTCTTAATGCCTCCAGTTCGATGGAGGTATGTTCCTCGTATACGTATGATGATTCGGTTTTTCAAAGCACAGTTGTGACAGAGGTAATTGTGTGATTTTTGATAAAATCCTTTACATTATTGAAATTTACCTTCTTTCGGTTCAGCACCCCCTAGTGATGTATGAGCCTTTAGCGTGGTCATTTTTTTAAAGATATCATCACTAGGGGTTTCTGAATAAGAATGAAAGAGAATGGTGACTAGTTTGACTTTTTAAATAGTGGGATTTAGTGTGCAACATGGCTCCATTGGCATCTACCGTACAAGCGATTTATATGGTCGGAGTATTCCTGGGAACTCTTATTTTTGGGCTCGTTTCAGATAGGTTGGCATCGTCAACATTTTTAAATGCACATTTTGACATTTGTTCATTGCTCCTTTTTTAATATTTTCACTTTTTTTTAGATTTGGACGTAGGCGTGCCATTATCATTTCCACATTGGAATTCATAATAAGTGGTATTGCAGCTTCATTTCCGATTCATTATGTGTGGTTCATAACATTCCGAATGCTGACTGGAATGGGTGCTGGGGGTACCTTCACTGCAACATTCGTTTTGAGTAGGTGACATGTTCTATATTTTTTTGAGACTGATTATGAAACATTGCATAAGTTATAATATCCTTCATTTCAACATCCTTCCATAAACTTAGTTGATTCCAATGTCAGATGTCCTTATTTTTATGCTTTTATGTATTTACAAAATTTATAGTGGCAGAGTTTATCAGCCCAAGATTACGAGATGTGGCTGGCATTGCATATCAGATTCCTTTTGGCCTCGGATATATGGCCCTGCCAGGAATTGCGTATTTGCTAAGGACATGGACTTGGTTGCAGCTGACCATATCACTGATAGATGTGGTTCTTCTGTCATATATTTGGTAAATATTTTGTAAATGCTTATCAAATTCAGTATGTTGTGCTAATTTTTCTGCATGTTTTTGATCGCTCTCATTTTTGTTTACAGGATATTGCCGGAGTCTCCACGTTGGCTAATAGGAAATGGCCGAATAGACGAAGCCTTGCCCATTCTAAGAACAACGGCTAAATTTAATGGAGTAAAAGACATCTCAGACAAAGAATTGCGCACCATGATGGATTCTTATTATAAAACGGTACATTTGACTAAGATCCTTCTCCTGCAATGAAATACGCTGGCTAAGGGCATGGGCACTCAAGGTAGTTACTGTCAAAGCAAACGGTCAAATAACAAAAATATAAGTATAACTGCAATCTGGTCGAGGATTATGCGTACTGGGTATTCGTATACCTCATCCTTCAAACTTCCTCATCAGTCTACACGACAATTGTGCATCTACAATACGTCTTACAAAAAAACTCCACACACTCAAATACTAACAACGGATTTCGTCAGTTACCAGTTTACAGTCCTGTATTGAGAAAGCCTTGGGAGTCACATCAAAATTGCAAATTCAGTAACTTTACATAAATATAAATGTTCGCAAACATCCAGAATTTTTTTTAGAAATCGTTGACATTTAACTTATTAAGCTTAAAGAACGCATTACAAGTATCTAGTGTAAATGTTTTGCATATAAGCTTTGCTTTTAGTGTTCCCGTGTGATATGGCAGCTTTGCTATGGCTACTTCATAATAGATGCTTTTGCTAAATAATCCAAAGTAAAAATAATTTAACAAGCATTTAAAAACGTATAGGATTCTGATACGTTTCAACGGTCACTTTCATGGAATGGAAATAAAAGCTGGATATTTCTGGAGTTGGTTGATATCGCTATCTTCATCTTCGCTTGGATTGTAGGTTTCGAAGGAGTTAAATCTTGAGGTGTTAACGGAAGTGGGGAATGGGGTGGGCTACTTCTTTTCTGTCGAGTGACATCGTTGAATTTGGCAGCAACTATTTCTAGGCCTTTTAAAATGCCGCATGCAAACATGCTAAGCTATTGTTTCTTGTAGGAAATGGAGAGAAGAAAAGGCAAACTTCAACAGCCTTCCAGCCTAAGCATTTTGGCGGACTTATTCCGGACTCCAGAGATGAGGAAACGAATCCTTGTTTCCTACTTCATATGGTAGGAAACAGGGGATCCTCAAATCGCTGGGATAATTGTCCCTAGCAGTCATATTAAAAGATCGTTAGACATTAATATTTTCAATAAATTTGGTTTTTATCAAAATTGCTTGGAAAACTTAAAAACAGGTTTACAAGCCATATAGTAGGGTTGGCCAAACATTGAATTAACGGCTCACCCTACTTGAGCTTGTGGAACATCAGTGATCAATATCTGGGTAAAAGGTAAAAAAGAAATGTATGATGTCATACACGGGAGCAAATGTCTTATAATTAAGTAGAATTAAAGCAGTATAATGCATAATTTATTATTAAACGGACTTAGTGCGTGCAATTGGCTAATTTTTATCAATTTATTAAAGCAAATTACAGGCTTTCACGTATGACATGATACATGCTAAGCCACTACTACATACATGAAGGAGGGTGGGATAGACCAGCCTCCAAATTGTCTGTATCAACAAGTTTTTTGGATCTTGTGATAGAAAAATTATTTTAAAATAATTCGTTTTTGCTCAAAATGTTATTGTTCTCTTTCCCCAATGATGTTAAATTTAACTTTATTTTAATTTCAATGTGCTTTAATTATGTCTATATTTTTATATTTGTAAGTACAACTCATAAAAAGTAACGTGAACTAATATCTGAAGGAGTTTTGCATATATGCCTTCAGTACTGTATGCCTTTATCTTTTTTTGGACTTGTTCAAATGTTTTTTTTTAAAAAAAAAACAATTCTGTTAAGTAATTTAATCTAAAAATGATGGATTGTAATAATTAAGTGACTCGTCATTTAGTAAATGTGTCAATCACAAACTCATTTTTTTCCCAAAATGATGAGTTTGTGGCTAGTTCATGATTTATTTTCTGTAAGTTGTAGTTTATTCATTTTCATATGTGGAGGCAGTGGAGCATTAAATGAGAATGGAAATACTTGACCATTTCAAGGGCTCTAGGGCAAATTAACTCCAAATGGAGAAACTTAAATACACAATATAGCCTACATGTAGTTCTTCTTCGTTATATATTCAATGTGGATGGTAGAAATGAAGTCGTATCGACTTATGTGTATGTGAAATTCTTGTTATATGGTTTTAATATGTCATATTTTGATGCTATTACAGGATTTCCGTTTCCATTTGTTACTATGGATTGGCATTTAAAACTCCGAGCATGGGGGACAGCATTTACTTGACGTCGTTTCTCTCATCTCTTACCGAAATCCCATCGTACATTATCGGATGTGTTATTATCCGATATTTGTCTCGCAAAGTAAACATCGTGGGATCATTCATACTTGGTGGGGCAGCCTGCTTGCTTATTCTTGCAGTTCCTGTTGGTGAGCAGATAGTGGAATTGTTTTTCAGTACTTTTCAGTTTTACTTTGATACTTATTTTAATTTCAATTTTCAGACATGAACAACGCTGTAACAGGTCTCGCTATAACGGGCAAGTTTTTCATCAACATTGCGTATGCTATTGTGTACTTGTACACTACGGAAATTTTCCCAACTGGCAATCGAAACGTTGCTCTGGGAACAAGTTCCATGAGTGCAAGATTGGGGTCTGCAGGCGCTCCTTACATTGTGGATTTACTGGTAAATAATTTGAATATATCTATGCATAAAACTGTCGTTTAATCGGTTGTATTGAATGAAAATACAACGTTAGACATACTGAACGAGCCATGGCAGTAGCATTTTCTATACTCATTGATTATTCTTGATTTCCTCTTTTAAAAAACAGAAAGGGAACACTGCACTGATTATTTTCGGAGTAGCAGCTTGCGCAGCCGGACTTCTGTGCTTCCTTTTGCCAGAAACAAAAGATAGATATCTTCCAGAATCGGTATCTGATGTGGAAATGTCAAAAGAGACATCTATCGAAACCCTCCAGGAGGAACCAGCAATATTATAATGCAACGAGTTTGTAAAATGAAGGTATGTGCCAGGTAACCAGTCGTTATCACTATGTAAAATCAGTATTTTCATTCTTAAATTTCAAATGGGTAATCACCTAATATGTTAAAAGTATATTGTTCATCCAGGTTTTAAAACACAATTTTGTGGCAATACTTGAGCTGTCCGGTGCTCTATTGTGTATGTCTGTGTTTTCAAATATTTTCTTTCATTACCAAATGCAGTTTAACTTTTTTTTATTTTATTTTATGAAACTGACACATTTTATAACTGTAATTTTATAAAATTGGCGTGAATTATACGAAAATTGGTGCTTGCAATGTACTTATTGGATAGCTTTTCAATTTAAAAAGTAGTTTACTGTAAGAATTCCACACGTTGTGTGCAGTGACTTAAACGGTGCCATAATATGTGTGGTATAAAATGGAAACAAAATGTATATTTTATTGAGTAAAATACGTTTTGATTAAAGAGATTATATTTTATTGGTATAAGAATATGAACATAATAAACATTTTGTGCTGCAAATTAGATGAAAGTTTTCCTTATCTTGTCATATTATTTTGTAAACATATATTATTAGAAGGAAGCATTTGTCAAAGAGCCCTGGTTGCACGTGGTGATAGAGGACCTGACAAATCTGGAGAATATGATCGTATTTCTTAAATAAATTGGTAAGGCTCAACGGATTTTTTTATACCAACTATCTTGCGAGTTTCCATAACCATTCTACAAAATATACTCGTTTTAAGCGATGAAAATAATAAATTTATTTTGCATTTACATACGGCATATACAGGAAACAAACAAAAAAATGGAAATGTGCAATGTCAGGCAAATTTAATTTAACTGAAAGATTTCATTATCGTCCTTAGGCTATTGGAAATTCCTTATGCAAGTTACACGGCCAACCCAAAAACGGAGACGATGCAATACATGGTCTTGTTTTCCCATCGGACTGTGCAGCTGCCTACAAAACAAATTTAAAATGCCGGTCAATATTAAAGAAATACCAAGTTCACCAGCAACAACAAAGTAACAGTTAGATAAGAATCAATTTGCCATATATGTTTCGTACCATCAGTTGCATTGTCCCAAAAGCAGGAGCTTGCCGTGTGCAATCCTGCGCCGGTCTTCTGCATTATCACGCAAGTCACTGAATGGGAGTGACAATTAATTGAAATTCTTAGACATTTGCTGGCTCATTAGGGTAGCGGTTAATGCTACCCACAACTTTTGAAATAACCGGTATCTTACCAATATATTTGAATGGCTTATTTAACTTGGTTAAATGGCTAAGACAGTGCTCGACCACAGTGGATGTCCACTGGTTGACCTTCTGATGTTGGTACATATTTCCCCCTATCACCGTCTCGATTGACTGCAAGTAATGGTCAAAAGGTATGGAATTTATCCAGCTTTCTAGCTTATTTTATAAGAATAATGCCGTGAAATTTCCACTGAAAACATGGCAGGACACTCTAGTATTTCCATCATTCCAGCTGTCTATCACATATCCCCACGTGCATGGTCTACATTGCCTTACATTAAATGTTTGAATAGACATGTAAAGAACTTATGATACAAATTGGAATTTGTACAACATCCATCAACATTTTCGCAATATTTTGACGCATAGGGTCACAGTAGCAGAATATATAACCACCTGCAACTGAATGTTTTTTCAGGTATTTTCTTATTTGACTTTCATAATGTTTTTTTAATTAAAAGCTAAAATTTGCCAAATAGTTTCTTAATTTTTACAGTTATACCCGCCTTCCCTGAGGTACCTTCATCGCCCAATGTTTTGCCTAAACTGGCCGAACCCGTTGGGAACAAGCACACATTCGCGATGGAAGTAGTCTTATACAGATGTTCATTCTATTATACAGATGGGCAAATGTTCTTTCTTACCTCTTTAATTATGCTGCTCACATCATCTACGATGAACTGGGTCTGAAAATCATAACATTGGGACTACAATTTCATGGAATTTAGAGGTTAACCATGGCGTACGTATTACTATGTACGGCCTGATTTACTTCAATTCTAACGGACTTGAATTCTCTCAAGAGAAATATTTTTACAGATATTACAATGCTACACACCTCTTCTGTTTGAGTACTGGATACGTCCTCCATCATTTAAAAACTGATAAAATTTAGCCAAATATTTAGACGAGAATCGCGAAGAAGTGGATATCGACTTCAATGGCGTAGGCCTCAAATGCGGGTGTAACAACATTATGACGTATATACCGCGCCTTCTGCCAATTATTCCGAAGGTAGTAAAAGGCTGAATTTGGGCGTTTATTCTATAAATAAGTATTTAGGAATTTATTTTAAATATTTGTATGTCAGTTTAATTAATTGTTTGAAAAATAAACTTTATAAAAATTCGGAGTTTTTTTGAATGGTGACTAGATGGCGCCACATTGTCCTGATCGTCATTAGAACCATGTGCTTGATTTTTAAATGTCTTCCAACATGACCACATTTTTTTAGCTAATTAATTAATGTACATAAAATCGCCCAAGAAATAATATTTCTGGTTAAAGTTTAATGAGTGAAACAGGGGGCCGTAATATGATGCATTAAAATGATAACGTTTGTCTTAATATAAGGTAAATTAAGGTTAATATGGGATCAAACTAATATCGTTGATTAGACGATTAGAATAAAAGTTTGTATTAAATAATGTCATTAATTGTCGTGCACCACTTTTGGAGAGTGTTAACATGGTCTGCTTAATCGATTGTTAAATTTTCGTTAGTTTCTAATCAAATTTAAAAAAGTTTACGAAAATGTCCCATGAATTCCCTTACGGGAAGTACTGCTAGTGTCATAACCATTTGAAAGATTCACAAGTCTTGTACTTGTCCATGTAGTTTATCGTTAGTACGCATGAGATACAATATTTCGCTAATTAATTTAATTATTTGAAGTCTATCCACCATCTTTGTAAACCAAACCCATACTTTCATATCAAAATTAACTTGACATTGAAGAAAATCTGTAATACCTTAAATTAAGAGGGAAAATGGTTAATTTGATGAATTTTCCTCGTTTAGACACGCCTAGACGTTTTTTTAAAATTTCGCAGCATTTCGACTAATTATTATGTGATTACATGCCAAAAAAAAAATCAAGGTCCGTGATCTTTTTACCTGTCTGCTTGTAAACATTGGCCTTAAAATTATTTCGTAATGTGTGGTCAGCCAAAGGGTGTGGTTCCTCAAAATATGTAATTGCGCTATCTCAAAGGAAAAACTATATATTCATTCCCGTTTGAGATACAGACATGGATACCTATTATTTCACACGTTTTTTGGAAATTGGATGTTTTGAAAAACCTGTATGACAATACTCAGCATTTTTAATATCTTTTTTTCAACAAAAATTGTAAGTAAAATATGCATCATTACAGTATTTTTTAAGTTAAATTGCAATGAAATAGCGATTAGGTTAAATTGGAAATTAGACCAGTTTTATTATTATAGTGTCTATCCTTATATGGTATTATGTTGTGCAGTGTATATGCTGTACTAATCCACGCTCCCGCCATGTAAACTGGTAAATTTGCATATTGCTAGCGCTACTATATAACAAGGACGTGATTAATTAAGGAAAAGTTTGACAACTTTCATTCTGTTATTGGCAAATATTCAGGAAGAAAAAATATTTAAAATGATTCCAATAGTAACAGCTGACACCGCCAGGGGATCGAGGTCAAACCTTTATCTTGCCTACATTGTTGTAAGATCATCTTATTAATTAACATTGCAATTAAAGAAGCATTGAACCGAGCATTTTTGGGTATGTTTGCATTATATTAATCATCATGAAAATAGCTAACGTTTAGTATATTAAATTAGTTCTCTATTGACTGCTGTTCATTAAATTTTCCAATGAATTTCGTGTTTTAGGCTTTCTCAGTATTTCATTGTTATATAAAAGTGGTAAGTTAGAAGTTTGTAATTTGTAAAGACGATTAAAATAGCATAGAATGAATAAATTGTTATTCATATACTGCGGTTACATGAGCACTGAAAGTACTTCAATTTGAGATAAATAAACGTACCTTAAACCAAGTCTAAAAGTA
>JAQGBW010001856.1:0-22861 GCA_034698625.1 Julus scanicus | reverse complement strand
TCAGTCGTTTTGTAAAATGACTGATTAGGTCAGTCATTTTACAAATTGGCTTGCTTGACACATTGACTGTAGCATATGTATACATGTATTTCATGCTCAAGGCATGCTTACGTCAAGACCAATGCTCATACAAACAATATCAACTAAATCGTATTGCACTTGCACATACTAACATGTTACAGCTTGTCTAGAAAACATGCAAAAGAAATAGTGCTAAAAGCCTCTTCCAGCCCATTTCTGCATTTCACTTTGGTGCTGCTTCTTTCCAAGAAAAGGGCGTTATTGGTATGCGTTAAGCTTGCCAATGCAGTGGCATCTACAACGTAAACAATGATGAAGACCTGCAGAGACATCAAATATTAAGGCAACATAGCACACGTTGACCGTCAGCTAGATCATCAGAAACATTATCAATTGTCGCCCTCTAGGGGGAAATGCTTTCTGGGTCTTATGCCAGTTGCACGACAAGCTTAATGCAAACTGTCAGTAGATGGGCCTTTCACTCTCTTGATTTTCTAACAGTTCTGACATTTCCATAAAAAAGTGACAATAATCAGGATGTAGAGAGTCGTAGTCAACACTGTTCTCCCGTAAGGAGAGACTGAATTAGAATTCCCCAATATGTGAGAAGATTGGCAAAATCGAAGTAGGCAAAATTATGCTGAGAATATTTTATATAAGGTGTTCTTTTGATAACCTTTGACAGGTTTTTTTGAATCTGCAACAAGTTTCCAGATTTCGGTACCAGATTTGTTGCTTGTAAAGTACTGAGTTGAATTGAATTAAAGTACACCCTTGAATGACACGTAACAGGGGGTAGGTATTTCTGTTGGCATGTGGACATGGGGGAGAGAGGGAGAAAAGCTATTGTGGACGTCCATTTTCTATTTAATTGAATTTTAAAGGTCAGTGAAAGGGAAAATGGACATCAGAATAAATGTCTCCCCAGTCTCAATTGTACTTGATTTTTTAAAACCTCAGTAAAGTCGGGAACTATGCCCAAGTTTATGTTTAATGCCGGAATTTTCCTTCGATGTCAGGGAATTTCCGTTAATCAGAAAAATCTGGAAAAATGTCGTGAAACAAATTGTTGAACAAAATCTTCCAACCAATTTTTTGGACACCCACCCTACTTTTAAAAAAAAAATGAAGAACGTTTTATGAGGATGGGAGGGGGTCTGGGCTAAAATGAACACAGTGTGTACGAGGGAGAGGTGGGGGGAAAAAGAAAGGAGGAATTGATATTTTAGAAATAAATTTGATGACGTCCTTTTTGAATGGCCCCTAACACATTTTTAGTTGAACAATAGAGGTACCTTCGACTAGTTAATATCATAAGTATTCATTGTCTCATTTTACAATGGACAATTTTGAAATTATCTATCATATTCTCCCATTTATTATTGAGATCTACAGATGTTACTTATGTGCTTATGACAATCGCGTTTAGTTTTTCATTTATAAATCTGCCCCTTTTCAATATGGTTCCTTTCCAATAATATATATGTACCAATAGTATATATGACCTAGTAGGGCAACGCAATAAAATACAGTTCTTTGAATTCACATACATGTATTTTTCCAGTCAGTCACTCAGAAAAAGGAAAAGAAATCTTCGAGAAAGGATGCACGGCTTAAAATATTCATTTGCATATGAGTGAAAAGGATAGTCACAAGATAACAATTGTACAGCGTGGAAGATATATTACCTAAAGTGAAGCCGACTTACAGATTGAGAAAAAGGCAATTGTAATACCAAATCCCGAGAGTCGTATTAGCCGGCATAGGCAATCCACAACCAGTCTCGACAGACGAAATTATGGAAAAATCCTTCCACAACCCAACAATCTATATAAACACAACCGTAAGACTAAAGTTGAAATTGGATTGAATTGAAAGTTGTGGTAAAAATGAACATTCCAAATAGGGTGAGAAAGGCAATTTTTTGTTTTATTTTGCCGAACACATTGCAAGGGTTATTGATATCTTGGGACTTCACATTCTTAAGAAATACAAACCTTAACTTGAAACTTGGTCTATTGTCTTATCACAAAAGTAATAAGATTTTTGTCTTGCACCACCAGATGTATTTAATGCATTATTGATTATAATATTATATTTGGAAGAAAATAACAAGTATGCAATATTTCATGTTGCTGCCTCTAAAAGGTGACAATCATTGTATTATGTAGAGTACTTGAGTGAGACTAGGAAGCCAACTCATGTGTTTAATGAATACGGTTTCTGTTCTTAATTAAAAAATCATTTTCCAAACTTATTTAAGTTTAGTTTGAAGAAATTAACTGAAAGACTGGAACCACTTGTGTTAGGTAAAATGGGTGGCTAAGCAATATGTTATACGCCTGGCATTTGGTAGTCCTTGGTTCGATTCCCTGCTTGGGTGGACTAGCCATATTTTTATCAATCTTGTTTAAAATGCTGGAAATGTGATTATAATTTTAACAATCATGCCAATTTCTTTGTAAAAATGATGCAATTAATTATATTGCGGCGAAATGCCTCTATTTTAAGCGATCCTATTTGTAGGTTGAAATAATGGCTTTTTAATGCCACAGAATGGGTTTTCGAAATACATTACCTACCATAAAATATAAACAATGATAATAACAATAAAAACCTAATGCAACTAAATACCGTTATGGCAATAAATATGCAAATGATTTTTTATAGAATAAATATGTTAAGTATAAATATAATATGTAACATTACTTCTGTTTATACTCCACCAATTACACATATAGAGATCGACATGATAAACTAGATAATATATCCCATTCAAGTTTAAAATCCACCGCAGATAAAATGATTTTTTACGATGAAAAGTGGTATAAATATCGACAAAATAAAGCAAACAGAAAAAAACGATATGCTAAAAAGTTTAACTACTATCCATTCCCATGGGCATTTCGCATCTGATTCCATTTATAGTATATGCACAGAAACTATATATCTTCATTGATCTGCGACATTCAAACATAGTATTTCAGGGGCTCGACGTTATAAAATTCAGATATTTTTTCGATTTAATTGCATCATGTGCTGTAGAATTTTGCGATTTGATTTTAAAATGTTCTAACATGAAGCTGGGAAAAAATTGTTCCATACATTAAGTTCCAAATAACTTACACAGCAAACGTATAGATTCCCAAGGGCTAGTTTGAAGATTTATTGTAATAGATACATATGTGGCAAGTGTTTACGCCTTAATATATGATCACATCAAATAGATATGTATATACATATATATGTTTATATTGGAAACAGGTTATCATGTAACTTTACGTGGAGTATTGATCGCGGTATACATATCGCCAAATGTACTTGTTCATTGTACAGAGAAGTACTTTTCTGTACGAGTGTATCTTGTCACGTGTTTATGAATCTTGGAATATTAGGCCAAATAAGCTTGTTTCCATACCTCTACATATTCCTTTTATAGATATAAGGGAGTAACTTTGGTATACGGAAATGTATCATTATGGCTAAAGTTGTTTGTTTGCTTAGTGGTTTGTTTTTGTTTTTGTAATTTAAAGGGCGAGACGCCTATTTCCGCAGTTATATAAAATCAATCGAAAATAGCACCACAACAAAAAAAGAAATGTTTACTTTCAATTTATTGCTCTTTCAAAACAAATAAAAAATTCGAATAAACTAGCTCAATTCGTATAAATATGTTCATGCAGAATTCTGTACTAATAAAGCTAGTCATTTATCTACCAGGTAATGATTTTTATCGACGAACATTACTCTTGCCGTTGTCATTGCTTAGTAAACAAACAAATCTAAGGCTAAATTCATTTAATAGAAAACGTGATTGCAATTCTGCTTTGTGTTTGAACACAATATTTTTCTGAATACACGTAACTGAGACGTGCACAATATCCATGACTGTTTAAATGATTAAAGTAGAGACACAATACAATTGTAGGCAATACAGAATTGATCAAAATTTTGTTAAATATAACCTCGTACTGTACTACTGTTTCAATGAACCTCTGTCCAGCTCCAAATGCAAGTTGGATTGAGGTCACATATCAAAACCGCTTTTAGAATATACAGTTCTTTATATATTTATGGACAAAAATTTATAAATAAATTACAATGTTTAAGAGTGTACATGTGCTGCATAATTAAGCCATTTATAAGCCATTGGTTTGGACAGTGGTGATAAAATTGTGAAGCATACATACATGAAAACTGAATTTTTTGTGCAAAAGATTCGTTACAGATGAAGTTTAAAAAAGCCGTAAATCTGACAGAAATAATACAGTAGAAGTCAAAGAAAAAATGCAGTAAACTAGATATACGTGATATTTCCTTTTAATGTAACGAGCTGCCGGAATTTTTCCATAACTTTTACTGATTTTTTAAAACTGTGTAGGATGAGCTAATATCGCCCATAACTGAACTGAACTGAATTGTATCATCTCCTTTGCGACAGATTCTCCAATAGGAGGAGCTGCTGTAGCAATTCCAATGTACTACTTCACAACCACACTGCAATGTCCCGAATCAACACTTTTATAGTGCTGCTGTTTCAATGACCACCTTCTCGACCCCTCCTTCCCTCTACAGCAAAGCTCAACCATGCTCCACAGAAGCAGAATAGCAATTACAGAAAACATGGTTAATTTGGCAATGTTAGCCACCCAGTCTCTTTCCCCCACTTCGTGTTATAAGGTCACCTTTGCTCATATTCCTTTACCTTCAGCTAATATAACATTGTCCTTTTCTTCTTAATGACATAAAAGATGGAATCTTACATCAATAACTTAGCCAATAATCAACGTAGTGGGAGGCTGCATACCACAATATCTTCCATCTTTCTGGTCAAATTGCAATGCAGAAGAAGAAGCTAAATCTTTTTATCAAACACCTCGTCATTTTACAGGTAGATGCATTTATCAGCTTCAAACCTGATTTGCAAAAAGTAATGAAAACTGTCAGAAAATCTTTACAAAAAATAATTGTTACTCTACTCTAAAGATCTTGAGGCCAGATAACTAAATGATAAGTTATTTCATCAATTATTCTGCATGGTATACAACATACCGTATATTCAAAGATTACATGCATACATCCTTCGAGTAACAGACTACCTATGTCAAAAAATGCTGTTTGCTAGGAAACAAAAAAAAATGTATGATTTCATTTTTCAAAGTAATACATAAAATGATCAAAAACATATTAAGTGGAAAAACTGCAAATTAGTTTGTTTCCAAAATAGATGCATTTTAAAGGGTATTATTAGCCACTAAAATGCCATTAACATTTTTAAAATAATGTCAAATGTTTCAGGGGTTTCTCATATCGTTCTTCTAATACGTGTGAATTAAAAGTTAGTGACGTTTTGTTAATGCATGTGTAGCCAAGCTAATATAATGACCTGTCATGGTACTCGTCACATCTCATATGCTTCAGAAAAATTCACCAAACTTAGTGCTACTAATTAAATGCGGGGGGAAAACGTGTTTCGTATTTTTTGAGTTGCTATCAGAAAGGGTGCGATTCCACGTGAGATGAACTCTCGCGAGAACTCTACAGCAGTTTTCAATGTAGCACGTGCAAATTCGCGTGCTACTATTTGAAAGCTGTCGCCCTGGGCCCTATTCCACAAAAATGAATAAGTATTAGTGTACAAGTTACAAGTATATGGAGTTGTAAATTATGGAGGTGTAGTATGGCATTCCACTAATAATCTCAGCAACTTGTAAATTTTTAGTAAATGTGTACGAGTGATGTCACGAATGTACGAGTCTAAGGTGAAAAGAAAATGGCGTCTCGATAAAATAAAATGCTACTTCTCTGTGCTATTGAAGCTAGAAAGGGCATAATTTTTGGTAAATGTAGTAGCAATTTGTCAAAAACAGATTGTGATCTTCACTGTCACTGGACCACATGTTTATTCAATTAAAAACGTTCTATTTATGTTCCAAATTCTGTCTTATACTTAATTTACAAGTAATCATTTACCTATAACAAATTCACTACAAGTTACAAAAAGTTTGCTAATATAGCCATACCTTTGTGGAACAGAACACTTGTAAACTGACAAGATTTGCTTGTAACTTGTAAGGTATGGTCTAACAAATTACAATTCTTCAAATATTATCTGTGGAACACAACAACTTGTACTTTTTGTACAAGTTTCACGCAATACCCCTACAAGTACAAGACCATACTTTTGTGGAATAGGGCCCTGGCCTCTCCGATAGCAGCTCGCAAAATACGAACCATGTTCGAATTTTGAGAGTAGCTGTCTGCTGCTGTCAGGCGCTAGACCAAAACTGTAGCATACTTTCACATTATGAAAACCCTTTCCCGCATATCAGCAGAGCATTGAGAAGATGCTTACGTTTTTGATTTTTAATGTTTAGTAAAAACAAAGTTTGGGAAATCTTGTGGATAAAGAAATGTGACGTGGCGTCCACTACCAATACAATTCCAAGAACACAGCTCCCGGACAGTAGCAAATGCATTTGCACGTGCTTCTCTCAGAGGTGTGTCCAGATCATCTCGAGTTTCTCTCCCATGAAAACACTCCTTTAAAGGTGCGTTTCCGCGAGCCAGAAACTCTCAAGATGCTCTCGATAACATTATCAATGTTGCCGTGCAAAAATGCGCGTGCTACTGTTCAAAAGCTGTATTTATCGAGTTTTATCGCTGTGGTGACGTGAACCATGGCCTCTCTGATAGCAGCTCGCAAAAAACGAACCATGTTCGAATTTTGAGAGCAGCTGTCGAGAGCTACCTAGGTAAAAAATGTAGCAAAAAACATCATGATGATGGCCTTTCCAGTACAGCAGCAGAGTATTGAGGATATGCTTATGTTTTGGGTTATTTAATGTTTAGAGCTAATTTAAGTTTGGGAAATTTTGTGGAATACGAGATGTGACGAGTAACTCGCGAGAGTTAATCTAACGTAGAAACACTCCTTTTAAGAATTAAATATTTCGAACCAAAACGGAACGGTAGCATGTGCGACCTCCCCATGATCCCTCACGTGCTAAAGTTCTAATCATCAATGCATGAAATCCCCAGCAACACCATTTAACACAGTTTGATTGATTTTTACTATTTCTGTGAATCCTCTGGCGTCATCCATACAAACAAGTCCCAAGTTGACATGACCTGTCCTGCCCAAATGCTCCTTCCCTACACGCAGCCGTTTTGTGCCGCCGTGCGACTCCTATACCAACACGACACAGTTAAAACCCATTTCCCCAATTTTTCACGTTCCGTTCACCCTTATTACCCGAACGTACGCCCGCCTCCATTCCCGTTCATGCCGAAAATTCTTGTCGTATCCCCGCCCAGCACCGCTCTCCGTCATCCCTCCAAGATGGCGCGCACGCCAGCGCAGAACGCCGCCATCGATCGGCGCGGCTTCGGAGCTAAATATAGCGGCCGCGGCTACGGCGCGCGGCATCCGTTCCCTCCGTCGGCGAGTGCGCGCGCCGGCGCCGCTCGCCAGCCGATGCCCGCATGCGCCCGCCATCCAGCAGCTCCTCCGCCTTCTGCCTAGCGTCGCGCGCAATCCGGGCTCCCGTTTCCCCGTCCGAATCGGCGTCCTACCGGCCGTCCCACGCCCCGATCGTCGTCGTCTCGATCCGGCCACCGAGCCGTACCCCTCCCGTAGTCGTCTGTCGATCAGCCGGTCTTTCCAGGGCCCTCCAGAGGCACGCCAAGCCGCCGCTGCTCAGCGTCGGCCATGACCGCCGCCGTAGCCGTCGTAGCCGCGCGAAGCCTTCTCGTGCTGCTGCTCTATTCCGCCTCCTCGTTTCGCCTAGGTAGCGCCGGCGACCCGGAGGCCAAGCGGCTCTACGACGACCTGCTCAGCAACTACAACCGACTCATCCGACCGGTCAGCAACGACTCTGAGACCCTCACCGTGCGCCTGGGACTCAAACTGGCCCAGATCGTCGACGTGGTAAGCTGAAACCTCGTTGCTTTTCATCCCTTTTTTATTCCTCCTCCGACGCATGCCTCTCCGCTGCGCCGCCCCGTTGCATGCTGGGGGGACGCTGCATTCGGCCCTTGTAGAAGCTGGCCACACGGGTGGGTGGTTGGGTGACGCTTAAGGGCCCTAAGAAGTTTAGGGCCAGTAAGGGCCTAAATAGTTGACTTAAAAGTATGTGTAGCATGGGATGTCTGCTTGGCATGTTCTTGTGCGTTTATTCACATGGTATCGAAGCAGGACAGCTGACCGGGCACGGGTTCGAACCCCGGTCACCAAGTGATCACATTGATAATGTAAAAACTAGCTTATCCAGCTCAGTAACGGTCCGTAATATATGAACACGTGTGCAGCTTGAGAACATAATTCGTGAGGTGGTTTGGCACGTTATGGAGTCTCTCACCATGTCTGACTCCATCAGTGCCCTCGAGGGCTAAACGCCATTTTCAACACGATATGTTATGGTGGTTCAAAAGTCAATAATGGTAATTTTGACATTTAGCGAAGATAGTTTGGTTTTTATTATTGATTTATGAACGATGTAGAATGGACTCTCCGCCTTTAAAATTATTTCAAAATTCTAATTTGTAAAAGTATTTTTAAACTGATGTCATATTACTTTTGGAGATGCTGAACGCATGTAAACATTCCATTACCTCCCTAATTACTCGTTATGACAATGTAACATTATCAACAAATTTAAATGTCAGTTGGAAGTATGTTCAAAACACATGAATTACAACTCTACAATACAAGGGAAAGAGTTGTGTTGAACATTAAAAAATTTACACAATGCATGTTGCTCTAAAAGTAAATGGTAATTGTCTGACATGCAAATATATACAAGTAGTATATTGATTTAACGCTAACACTATGTTGTACAGAAACACTAATTGAAATGTTATAAAACATGATAAATTTATCAAGCTAGACACAATTGATGGACGTGAAAAATGCAATAATGTATCATGTTTTTATGGTATATGGTATATGGTTTTTATTTTTTTTTATGTGGGTGTGATGAAGTTGCTGTATATGAGTAGCTTTTTATCCAATGATTGTGTGGTTGTATGGAATTTCTCTAAAGAATGATGATGAATCTCTCAGACTGTTTTGTACTCATTGAGTGTTTTAATATATAAATAAATAAATTAATAAATAAATAATGTATCATGTGACCCTTTTGTTTCTACTGGTTACTGGTTACCAAATTTGGCGGCAACATGCAATTTGAACAGGCTAAATCTATAATAATCGATTTCTTTGCCCCGTTAAATATTTTCTATAAGAACATGACAGCCAGCAACCAGTACAGGAAGCAAAAGTGTCATGTAAAGTAATATGTAAATATATTGGATTTATACACTGATATTTACATTTGATTAACATTTACATTTGATTAACATTTACAATTGTTAACATAATTATAATCACTTTGATAGTTCTTTGATCACAGACTTTATTGAGTTTATGTACAATCAGTCATTATTTGCATTGAGTGTCATTGCGTGATGAATATAATAGGGCCTATTTAATTGAAATAGAGATTTGTAACACTTGCTTAAAAACATGAAAACACAATTACATTAACTATATACTTGGGCTATAATGAGAGGTTTTATCTGTATAATGAAAATGTCTATAGTTGCAATTACACTCTGACTTATCCTAGTATAAGCATGTTAGATCTAAACAAAGTCTGTTAACAATTAAAATAATTTATTAAAAATCCAAGCCAAGGTTTCAATGCATTTTTAATAGAAAATATTATACCAAGGCTCTGGTTATCAAAGACAAAAAGTTAAAAAAATTCTTTGATTAGCTAATGTTAAAACAAACAAATGATGCCCATGTGAACGTTATCTAAATCATGCATAAAAGCATTTCACAATGAATCTTTATAATTCAGCAACCAAAAAGGATTAATAACTTCTTTTGCATTTTTAATAAATTGTTTAAATTGAGAGACTTTAGGGACACTCTTTTATTATGGATCTAACTGTAGGCACCATTAGATTTATGCCATAATTCGATAATTGCTTGTGTTGGACCAACAAAGTTGACGAACATGTACGTACTTTTCTAAAACGTCTATAATGCTCAACGCCATATCAAATTATCTACTAATATGTTTGCATTTTTTGCATACAACAGTATAGTATAAAAAGCATATTCATTTCGATACGCTTTATCGAATGAAAAGACGCTGTCTTAGTCATCATGGCCCTTCATTCCAGAAAGAGATGGCAATTTCAGAAATGATTTTTTTTTTGTCTTTTCCCTCGAGGACCACTTACACTTTCCGTTAGTCAGATTAGGTGTTCTTCCTACTTTAATTTAATCTACCGTACGAGAAAAAAGGAACACATGAGAGTGAAACTACTCGTAGAATGGGTATTTGCCTGCGAATGAAATGAAATTCTTGTCAGCGCTCAAAAGTACGCACTGGCCTCTTAATCCTTGAAGATAATATTCTTGAGAGACGCTTTTAGCAGGCCGATATTCAGAAAAAAAGCATAAATTCATCGAGTATTTTTATGTTCTCCATCGATGCACCGAAGGGTTTTATCTTCTTCTCGCATTCTGCCGCTTGAATACATTTCATTAATAATTCGACGCAAATGACACACGAGGTATTGCACACATTCAGTCATATACATATCTGGTTATAGCAAAACATAAATGCCAATATTTTTTTATGTTAAAATGATTTTTGACAGAACCCTTTCGTTTCACTCCATGTAACTATGGTAAATGTTTCTGGAAAAAAAATATGAGAGATACTATGTATACTTTATAGCATCGTTTCAGTACCTATATTCCAGTAGATGCAATTTTTATCCATAAATGACCATGGTCCATGCACAAGAATGTTCATATATGACATTACAGACGAGTATACATGCAGTATGTCCTTTTATTTTATAGCTAAAAGTACGGACATTATATGAAAATGTTCAGTCTGTCATTAAATGTCAAATTTCGTGATGACAATTTCTATCATCAAGTCATTGTTAGCAGAAGTTTGAAGTTATTATCCATTACATATTCTAAGATCTTTGAAATTGTACTTGTTTTGATGTTTATTTTATCACTAGCATCAATGTCCCTAAAAGGGCCAGTGCGTACAACCCACGCTTCCCTTGTCACATTTTCGCACATCTAAAGTGGCGTAATGCACTTTCGTCATCCACTTAATATAGCCAAAATCAATTTTCACGAACCCATTCTGATTTATCAAAAAAATCTATCTTTGTAGCAGGGTATTCCCGGTGCGCTTATCGATATTATCGTTGGCACAAGCCCAATTTGCTCCTATAGCGCATGTCTGGAATTTTGTGGATGATTGTCCATTCCAACGTCAAACTGTAGCTGTGTAATTTTGACTAAGATGCCCTTTAGGGGTCATTTTTTTTTTTCAGGAAATGTATCCTAAAAATATCATTGTTTGACTCTTGTTTAGTCTAAAATCCCGAAATATATCCAGATTTCTGTAGATGGATCATTATTTGCAAAGACAACCACTAGATGGAGCATCTCATTCCAAGTTGGAAAATCTGGAGGGAACATGAAAAATGAATTTATCCAGAAAGTAAATTTAAATAGCGCGTTTTGAAATACGATTGCAATAAATTTCTTTCAAAGATAATACTAATAGAACACGAATTTTCTATACATGAAGAGATGTTCAAAAATTATATCTGCAGAAAAATATACGAACATATTTTGAAGCAAAAGTCAAATTTTCTTCAGCTAAACTCATTTTCAAAATCAGCATCTTAATTAAAATGTAAATCTTAATTAAAGTTAATAACTTTCTCAAATTCTATATTAATTCGTTTGCATTCATAACGATATATTAATGCACATGTAATTTACTATATATTTTACTATTTTAGTACCGTAAAATACTGGTAATTATACTTTGCTAATTGTAAGGCGAATGCACATACATTATAAATGCAATATAAAGAACGCTTGTATATTTCTATATAGAAGAATGTTGAATCTGAATAAATCATACAAAATGGTATTTTTGGTAATTGCAAAAATAAGGAAGTCACTATAGAAGTCATTTTCATTATAAGAGTTTGTATATACTACAATTACATACACTGCCATTGTAAAATTATATAAATTTATTAACGAGAAATAAATTCTGTATAATAAAGCAAAATAATTTAAAACTTTATGTCACTGACAGCTGACTCATGACAAGCACCTAATTTTGCATATTTTAAACTTGCATGAAACCTACAAATACACATCACATCAAAATTACTTAATTTTTCTTGAACTAATGGTTAATATAGTTGTTTCAGTTTCATTTGCAGAACGTATAAACCAGTTATAATTTTACTAAATTACCAACTATAGACCGCACGATTCTCGAAAATAAACCCATTTTTCAGTTTAGTACTTCTTGTGCCCACCAAAAGCTTAAATTCACATTGACATTCTGTACTTTCATTCTCATAAAGACCGCAACATTCTTATCCATTCCCCAAACACCACCATCCAACATTATCAATCAATGTTCAGTTCCACCGTTATAAATATCGTAATTGACTGCCGCTTACTGCACTATTAATAACACGTTGTCACGGTAACTTTCATTCGGTTAAACACAAGGGACTAACGTGACAATGAATTACTGTGACATTCTGGCTGGAATTAATAACCAACTCCGTGTGCGTAACCTAGTGGATACTAATTACAAAGTACAGAAAGGGTTCAACAACTGCTAGTCAACACTAAGTGCATATTCAAATTAATATTCAAAGGGGTAGCTGATGGTTATTGATTATAAGAACTTGTCTACGTTATCACCGATTACATGTATCTTATACTTCAACTTTATACATTTGCACAAGAAAAAAAAAGAAAGAAAAGCAAACAAAGAAGCACGTTTAAACTTTCTTAGTTCAGCAATAGTTTTCTCAATATGCATATGTAAATGCAGGATAAACACTGGACGGAATATAGTCCACTAACATATATTTTCGGATGCTGGGCGCATGCGCTCTTTAGATGTCTTATTAATCTGTGAATCTTTCGCTCGATGAAATCTGCATAATCGTGTTGAGAAAGTTTTTCGCAAAAATGTAAGCATCTTCAGGTGGTCTTAAAGTTATCATTAATACTGCAAACAAAAGCTAACAAATGTATTTTAAGGTTTAGAATATTTCCTCATATATTTTTACAAAAAATAAATTAACTTGGTAAGTAAATTGAACATTACTTGTATCGTGTCCCATTTTTTATTCTTGCAAAATGTATTTATTGAAGTCCAAACAGTAGTTAGAATTGAATAATTTACTAAATTCTACGTGAGTTATACTTAACTTTTTAAAACATTTCTAAAACCAAAGAAAACTTTTAAGCCGCTTTAAAGCTGCCTATATTCGTTTATCTGAGCAATACACTAATAGAAATGTCAGTGCATGGTGTTTTTTGTTTTTTAAATTTTGAATATTTTCACATTAAGTACTTTTCAGAACAAATCAATGAAGTTGGTTAGTTTGTCAGCATTCGTTTGAAAAGTCATCCAGAACACACTGCGGAAAATGAAATACTGTATCTTAAACTTGCAGCTCGTCGTAAACTTCACTGCAGCGTAATTTTGATCATAAAAATATCTCTAAAAATAGCAGGAACATAGATAAATTCTACACCAAATGCGTTTGTAGAAATGGCGTCATAAAAATTCTCAAAATTCCGCAGAATGCATAAGAAAAAGAAAAATTCAGTAAAAGTTACGAAAAACTGCCAGTAGCAGAATTAACGGAATTGTTATTTGAAATGTACGGATTTTCGTAAATGTTTATCGTAATAAGATAATACTTTAGTAAAAATAACGGAATACCTCTCACTACATAGAGCTTTTTTTCTAAGATGGAATTTTCTTAGAAACAATAACTGTATATAGTTAAGACAGCCGACTCAGGAATCGAACCTAGTTAGGTCTTCTATAATTGAAAAGTTGATAGCATAACCACTATGACACCTAGCCCTGGGGAAAAAAAACAATAGAAACCAATAGAGATTTTTATTGTTTGAACAATAGAAATTTTTTATTGGTTTCTATGGTATTTTTCACCAGGGCTAGCTCTATGGCTCAATTCTGTTGATTTCCAAGTTGTTTGGGGTGGGTGAGATATGGATCGAAGCCTCGTTATTTTTGGGTACCTACGTTTGAAAAACAATTCTTTTAATAAATGAAAAAGGAATGTTGACATCGACATTTTATCTGTTCATCATACCATATGATCTTGAATTGGTTTGATTTCTTAGTAGAGAATACTAAATTCGCAAAGTTACTTAATCTTGGATAAATTGAAAAGAAATATCTCGTATATCCAGTTTAGGCCATTTACTCGACTTTTTTTGTACAATTTATGGATTTTTTTTAACTGTATATATATGCATGGCGTTTAAGCCAGTTCTCTGGTCCCATCTGATATATTAAAACACATAGTTTCATGATTATATTTAATGTCTTGATTGAATTGTCTTCGCCACAATAACGCGAAAGGTAAACAGCTCACAGGTAGTACATCAGGGAAATGTTGCCAGATGACTTAACGCACGATGGTCTCTCATTTGCATCCAACACGATGATTAATGACAGCCTAACGAAGCATGTTGGTGGAAGTTGAAGCCAAAATGTGTAGCAACTGCGGTTCGTACCTGCGAAAAACTCACGGCACACAGAAATCTGAGTCTTGGAACCTGCCATTAAGTAATTGAAACTTTTAACAAGCGAACAAGCTTGAAAGCTCCGCAAATTGACGGAAAACGCGATGAAGCTCCCAGAAGACTGGCAGTACGAGGCGCTTAATAAGTTGGCGGGATTAATACACCCCTGTCACCGCGTCCAAAATGCCATTAGAATAACAAGTTTGGTGAGGATCGGGTTGAACAAAGTGTCTCTTTAGTGTATACCAAACTGTCACACAAAGTTGATGGAGGATTTGCATCTGTGGATGATATACGAAAGGTTCCCTTCTGCTTTAGCACAAGTCAATTCGTTTCAACTTAGTACCTTACAGTCAGAAAATAAATGCCATAGAGAAGTCGTACCCAATTTCAGGAGAATGCTTGTATGTCAATTGCAAGTTATATCATTGTTAAATTAAATTTTACTACATATGGACATTCGCCAGGAAGGCTATTCCATATCGTCTAATCACATGCGAAAAGAAGGATCAATAGTAAGCGTTCGTTTTGGCTTAAATCTTGGTCAAAGGATTTGAGTGATTATGTCTACTACTATAATGATCGTTAGGCGTTAAAATATGGGAGACATGATGTTAATTACAAAAACAAAGATTAAAACGTTTACCCCATAGATAAATTTTCGCGTTTGGACCTCGTGTTCCGATTTGGTAATTTCCCTTAACAAATCTTGCTGCCATATGTTGGACTATCTCTATATCCTGAATATGAACCATCGTTTAATGAATCTAAGGCTTTGGTTCGCTGCTCCAACAATTTATGGGAAATGGTTATTCAAAGAGAGGTCTTTGGTGTAATATAAAGCTCCAAGCGTTCGTGTATCAATATTTCGTCATGCCAAAGAGCGGTTCAAAGTTTTTATTTGTAATTTTTGCTTCTTTTTTTTTTGTTATTTGGTACCTCACTATTTTATTGTTAAATCAAAATTTTTTAAATTAATTTACATCAGAATCTTCAAATACCTAGTGTTTATTAATGCAAATAATAAACATTCACTGTATGACCAATTAAGATACATCTTCCTAAAAACTTGGCCAGAATGTGATATAATGAATCAATTATGTCCATGTGAGGCCATAAAGATTACATCTTTTTATAGCAAGTGAAATATCTCATGTATGAAGCGTGACGCAATTTATTCGATTATGAAATACCCTATTATAATAGTAACTCATTTCATTGGGACCCACAGCCGACTGTTGGGATCTCATTGTAGTCCCACAACATATGAAGAGGCTTATTTCATAAAGTCCCATGGAAAAAATTCCATTCATAGTGTAGGTTCTCATATGTGGCATCATTTCTTAAATGTCTCACTAGTCTCATTAGCAGGTCTCATTAATCCCATTAGTCTCATTGTATTTTTCTATATGAGACCTCATGAGATTTTTCTCTTGGGATTAGCCTTAATCCGATTTCGCACCCTTTGAAGACTTATAGACCTTATTCATGGCATTATCACACATACCACGCGTTATATTGCATCAGGAAAAGAAGCCATTTTCATTTGGCTAAATGCATAAAAGCACGTGAATATCTACAAATGAAAAATTTTCTAAAGGCAAATATGCCACCAGTGGGGTGTACAACCAGAATAAAACTAATTGAAAAATGTACACCAATGCAGTACTTCACGTACCAATCTTCATCTCTGGTTTGAAAAATATGCTCCCAATACACGTGCAGTGCCAATCTGTTGCAATATCGGGCCGAAAGTGAAGCCATTTGGGAGTGAGGCTTTCGAATAGGCGCTATAATTTGACAACCCTGTCTTTTTTGAATAAAAATGAGCCTGCTTTACCTGCATTTACATGTATTTTCGCTTTGGTGCCAGGCTAGAAACTGGTTGGTAACAAAGCTTCAAAGGCAGGATAAAAAAATGCTGGAATAAGCTTTCAGGCTGAAGGAGAACTATTTGCAATGATTATTTCCCTCGGTCTTGGGGGCAACTGACGTTGACGTCAAAGAGCCTGGTGACGCATTTGAAACGCCAAAATTAATATACTCGCAAAAGACCCCAAGGCCCGAATTTCAATATTCGAAAAATTCGTAGATTCCACGCGTCGGGTGCGGGAATACTAATGAGAAATTAAGAAACGAGGGTGAGTGCTGGCGAAGAAATGCTAATTTCGTTGGATTTACCCACTACGATTCCTAATCTGGATGGGGAAGCAAAAATTCTCCCCCCCCCTCCCCTTGATGTAGGGAACAGAACTGCATAGATGGTTTTCCTCTCCATAAATAAAAAACAAGCAAAAAATATTGTACAATCTAAGTAAGAACTGGACAATCTGCATTTCAGATATTTCATATTCTGTTTACAACAAAAAAATTTGGGATGTTTTCCAACTAGGACAATCATGCTTGAAACATTTGTATTTGAAATCGTCACAAGCAATTACACGAAGTGCAGTCTTTATAACTCTTGGCAAAATGTTATCTGGATCCATGAATTTTTGTAAAGATAATGATTTAATAAGCTCCAGGACACACTTAATAAATGGTGCTGTTTCCATTATAGACTAGGTAATCGTTTCAAAATTAGGTATTCTTAGATATTCTTTGACAAAAACTCACTAGAATTAATTGCGAGTTTAATATTGTTGCAATTTCCATGCTATTAATATGGCCCATTTTGAAATGCATTTCTCGGTACACTGAGTATGATGTGCATACTTAATGTTTAATTTTACTTCAATTATTACTTTTAATAATGTTTATAGAGGTTTAAAGTATATTACACGGTATTAATCAATGTCAATCGAAACATGTATATTTGGTGAGTTATTTTTATGAGGTTTAAAGATATGATAAACTTATAACTAGTTGGGAACATAAAAATATTTGCCCATAAATAGCATCAGGGAACCTTACTAAAATCTTATGAAATACTTTTTATATAATATGCTTTAGATACATAAATGACGACATTAAAGATGCCATCAAAGGTATATTATGCAAGTTATTAAAGCAGGAATAGCAACATGATACCAGGAAGATACCTTAATACCTAAAAAAATACATACCATGTACATGCCATAATTAAACCTCACATTTTAGAAAGGGATATAAGTAAACGTTTTTGTGTATTGTGTAAAATGTTTTCGTATAAATGATGTACTTCAAATTAAATATTCCATTGAAAAGCGTGCATGTCTAGTAGTCTTAGAAATCAGGAAAGTAGGAAAAAGTGTCCTTGAAAATTTAAAAAAGGCTCTGAAATCCTTGAATTTTACATCAAATTTACTGGAATAGAATTTTATGACAATGGCCTAAATTAACGAGATAACGAGCAGATAACATTAAAACAGTGAAATAAAGTCCGCAAAAATCAAAATTTTATTTACTTGACATTTAATTAAAAACATCTAAAGATCATATATTCTTCGTTCAATCTTCATCAATGGTTCATCAATTGAAAATTTTGAAAACTCAAGTTAAACAAGTGGTGACCAAGAAGCGTAAACTGAAAAATTGGGTAATTCACGTTCAAAGTGAAGGAGAAGTTTGTTGTATCAAAGTATTCCATCACCTATAACAATTCCAGAGTGTTAAGTAGAAAAGGAAAGTTGCAAGCGTCAATTTCCAACGTTTATTTCTGAAAATGTACCACTATACAGGTGGTCATCAACGAATGTGACAATGATGAAACGCCTCAAGTACTCTAAAAAGAACTTCTTGGATCGACCAGTGTGTTTAATGGCATGAAAGCCATTTGTGGTACCAGCTAATCATAGGTAACAAAACCTGTGTTTTACTACATTTTTCCATCAGGGCAACGGTAACATGCCATAGCATAGTTTAAAAAAAAAGGATTTGTGGGTTCGGTCTCTCTGTTCGTGACCATAATTCTTTTAGTCAATATTCTGGTAACAGTACACCTGCCAAAGTGTTTTCCATTAAGTGGTCGCGCCATCGTCGATATTGATGGCGTATGCATCTCTTCTCTCTACAAGAACGCGTTAAAGCCATTTCATCTAGGCACAAAAAGCATCTTATCGTATGTCCAGCAGGGCGCGTGCCACTTCCGTTTTTATTCTTCCGAGGATTCCCACTAATGGCACCTCCTGCATAGACAACACAATACATGCACGTCTATGGTAAAGTGGTCATGGACGTCATGGAACGTGTCCAGATATGATCTTGTTTCTCGTGGTGTTGCTCTTCTGTCACGACTTTTTGTTGATTAAATTCACCGATAAAAGGTCATCTTTTAAGTGCAAGAGCTGTGTGCAAGCACTGTGTTTATCAAATAAAAAGGTACGCGAGGATGTATAATTTGAATAAAATATCAGTAACATGATGACTAGCGAATTTTGGGGAAAGCTTTGTGGCCTATAGGTATCTTCAACAAGACGAGACAAAATTCTTACCAACAACGTAAAAATACCAATTTACAGAACATAATAGAAAACATTTTAACTAGAACTATAACATCCATATTATTTTAAGAATTCTGGATGTATAATTTTAATAAAATATCAGACACCTGATGACTAGCGAATTTTAGGGATAACCTTCCTATAGGTATCTCAAACAAAGCAAGACAATCTTTACCAACATCGTAAAAACACCAAATTACAGAACATGTCTTTTCAAATAAGTTTCCATTTAGAAATCAATTTAACTATGGAACTAAATTACTTATTATTTTAAGAATTGTCTTTTTTTTTTTTTTAAATCAAATGATAGTTTTAAAAAAAACCACACGATTGTTGTTTAAATTCACAGAAAAAAAGGTCATCCTTTAAGTGCAAGTGCTTGGATTCTCACTGTGTTTATCATATAAAATGGCAAGGACCGATGTATAATTTGATTAAAACATTCTAAGAAATGTGATGGATAGCGAATTTTTTAGAAAAGTCCTCCTATATGAAATCTCAAACAAGAATAACGTTTACCAATAACGTAAAAATGGAAATTTACAAAACATTTTTTAAATTTAGAAACAATTTGCCATTTAGAAATCATGCTAACTATTTAACAATATGTATAATATGAGTATTGCTATAGAATGGATCAGATGTCAGAACTGATAATTGTTCAAATTTTAGAATTCAGCCTATTTTAAATTCAATAATATATCACAAACTAGAACGTCGTGTCATTATTGTTTATTCTTTTGATTCCTGATTTATTTTTTTATATTTAAACAACAACAAAAATATGGCATCCCTAACGAACTATAAACGTGAAATAATTAAGATTCGGAGTTAAAGCTTTAAATCAAAACATAAAATTGTATTTGTAAGTAGTTTTATTTTGCACAATTACGGCAATATGAAATGACGAATAATAAGCCATTTTGGAAAACACACAAGCATGTTTGTAGAAAGATATAATTCAAAACTGTACATTGCAAATAATATATACAAAAAATGACCATGTAGAAGGTAACATTCAAATTTCTTAAAAACACCATCCCTTCTGATATATCGAAAAGGATAACAGCATTGCAGTAATGGTAAAAGGATGTTTTAAGATTTCATTTGAATGATATATTTCAATTACAGTATTTTTCCCTAACGTTTGAATAGCTTTGAAATCAGCTCCCCTCATGTCGTAATACTCTTATAGAAATAGTATTTCGATAGTTTAATTGGATCTCGCAAGATATCGCTCTTATACGTACGTTAGTCTATAATTTATATCAATTAAGCTTTATCGATCAATGGTAGAGAACATGAAAAACGAATACTATGTAGAAATTTTATTTTCCATAGAGCGAGAAAAGAAGTACAGGAAAACCAATTAAAACTGGGGAACTGCGTTTGTAAAAAAACTTATATTAAATTACCATAAACTGTAACAAATGCTACATGGAATTTTGGGTAAAAAATAGTTCCTTTTATCCTCTTCTTACGCAACTAAAGGGCGATAAAATTGTATTTCAGCGAAAAAGTTGCCTAGCTTCCAGAACAAAACATCTGACAGCTAGGTTTAGCACTTACAAATGAATAAAGGTTTTTTCTTTAATAATCGCCTTTAAAAGACACTGCCTCAGACATCTCCAGAGGCAGTTGAAGTTCGGACACAAAATGAATCTATCCTTGGAGAGTTTGAACAAATTATACAAGACCATTTAATGGATTTTTTGTCCGAAGAAGCTTATAGACCACGACACAAAAAATCAGAAAAAAAGATATCTATTCGTAATAGCGAGAGATTCTTGATAAGCTCTGAGAGCGTTACTACTATATGAAGCAATCATTGAATAGAGTAGCCTGTCTATAGCGATAAACTATTGTAGAAGCAAGAACTAAAGTGGGTCCACGTTTAAAACATCCATGTAGAGACGTCAAACACTTGACCTTAAATTCCTAACCAATTATAGAACATGCTTTAGTCTAAAGATGCCATGCATCTATATATATTTCAATATTTTTTGGTGAGAAATTTGTAACAAAAATAAATGTTAAACTAAATCGACTCATAATATTTATAAAGTATTTCTTACTAGAAAAACAAATAAAATATTTTTATGTAAGCTATATTCTAATCTAATTTCCAATTTGGTATTTTTGTATGGGGTTAGGCATCCAAACTATGTAAAATTTTACATTTAGTAGTATGCGAGTTTTCTTATCCACTTTCTTTTTGCTGATGCTTCCTTTATTTATCCCTTAAAAAATGCAAACTTTAATTCCTCTCATTTGTTTTTTCAAATTAGCGTAATTTCATTTCTAGACCATCTTAATCATTCCGTAAACCATTCCATGAATATTAATCTAGCACATCTGCGGGGATTTTAAACTAAAGGAAGCTAAAAATTGAAACCCAACTGTAAATATTTGCCATTTGAAATTTGAAATTTATAATTGTATAAAATAATTGTATACAGAACATTTACTTACACTAATTATAGCTAATTATGTGCATGTATGAAATTATACAAAACGTTCTATTCTTCAAAATGCAGAATTTTAAAAGCAGTCATTCATGCAACAGTCCCATGTTGAAATATTGGTATGGAATATATAATGGTTAATGATTATAATAAGAACAGCTTATTTTTGCAAAGAAATTCAATTTGGAAGACCTCATGTCATTATTTTTTTCGTAATTGTGTATCAACGAATCCATAACCACCACTGCTATCCATTTTTAGCATTCTTAATAGAGGAGGTCTACATTACAAAATGGCGCATGTGCCATGCACGAGCGCCTCTAGGGGCCATATTTCTGGGGGGACAGCCAGTGTTGTCCGTATAGCATTTAGATTGATTTTCGTCTTTTTGGAGCGAATTTTATGGATATATGAGATTTTTAAAGTAAGTTTTTGAAATATGATAATGGATATTCCACTTTAAAAACGTGTAGGCCATTTTATTTAAACAAAACGGCGTTTTATTTGAATTTCACCACGCGTTGCACTAGCAGATGTAACGACAAATTTGTTGCACACCAGAAAAGGTTACACATAGCAGCATGGCGCATGCGTGATCACGTGCGGGAAGTTCTGCGCATGTGCACTGACTTTAGCCACGCCTCGTGTAAAAAGCGCATACAATTTCATGACTTTTTGATTGTTTTTTGGGAATTCTGTGTCTCCAACTTAATGACAATTGAAAGAAAGTACGAGAAGATGCAAAAAAAGAACTCTGTTTACAACTTGTAATCCTAACAAACTACCTATGTAAAATCTGAGTGTCAAATTTAACAAAAATCTCGGACATACATTGGCGAGTATAGGCTATACACTTCTCACGTACATTGCATGAAACGTACATACAATTGCTTGGAGGATTCAAAATGATTGTTGTTTTTCTTTTCGAAAATAGTTAAAACATTTTAAGTGTTCGGAAATTAGCTGCAAACTTAGTAGGTGGTTAAGAGGCATTAAATACATTTGAGCAAAGAAAATGAGTCTGATTGATCGATCGAGGGTTATCCTAATGGCTAATATGTTTATAAATTTGTATTGTTATTTAATGCACTGGTCTTTTTTCCCTTTAATTATTGACGTTTTGTTCACTTTAGTTCTGATTGTAATAAAACATACTGTGCATGATATAAATTATAAGTTGCCTAAACGACACTATATCTGCCATACTCATATAGTCGGTACTGAGGCGTGCAGGTTGAGCTGTGTAGTCCTCCGCGGTTTCCTCCTCACTATCGCTATGAATAGGGGAGTTCGCTATA
>JAQGBW010001855.1:0-22865 GCA_034698625.1 Julus scanicus | reverse complement strand
TGTATATGTATTGAAACACTAATGTAATCAAGGCGTGATGAGCTGAGACTCATAGTGTCATTGAATAACCCTTTGTAGTAATCAGTGAGGAAAGTGGTATGCTTCATGTAGGTACACCATTCAAAAATATCCATTCATTAAATTTCATCTGTCTATTGGTGTCATCGGTACATAATTTCTGAGGCATTTGTGCTGTGTAAAAATGGAGGTTGTAAAACATATATTCATTGGGATAATACCAACTATTGGAACAGATTTTCTAAGATATTTTTGTTTTACTGGAAATAATATCTGTGAACCCGTGGATGCTCCAGAATGTGAATAACATACGTCACTCAAACTCTTATCCTATATCATATCTTAATTGAGGTTTAAAAAATACATAATAATCATAATGGTAATATTTCAGCAATGTATTTATTTTGCTCAACTACTTGTCTTTCTTTTGAATGAAATAACATCGCAGTTAAAATAATGTCGTGCATTTTATTTTAATTGGTCTTTGCTAGGTTAATGAACCCAACTCGGTCCATATCCTCATTGCAATGTACAAACTCGTGGTCCCGCCTCACAAAATTGAACCCTCTTACCTACAGTACATAGGTTGCATTTTACGTCGCTAAATAATTTTGTGTCCTAGAATGGTTAAAATATGACCTCAAAAAAGAATTCGAGCCTCCATTGTTATAGTTCAAATGTATTGAGAAGCTTTCGTCCTTTTTTCATGTTTTTTGTGTGGAAATCTTCATATATCGAAGTACATAGTACATATACTATATATCGGTCGAAAAGATGAAAAGCCAAGACTTCTCCGAATTTCTCCCTGCTTTTGCTTTTTTCTTCACATTCCGAAAAGTTTTGAGAAGGGGAACAAATAAAAGCCTTACACAAAAAAGGGGACAGAGGGGATGGAGTCATTAAGTTTCTAGATCCGGGTTTATGCAATATTTCTTAAGAAATAGTTTGTTAATTTTCAGATTTTTGTTCAGAACGTTTTTACATATTTAGCATTTCAAATGGAAAGGACCTACTAGGTATAATCTTTTATATGCTGTACTATATGCTTTACAATTGAAAGTACAACATTTCTAAATTAACTAATAGTGTGACATCCGACATTACTTACTTTTCTTGCTCTCCCTAAAATTTATGTGATGATTTGTTTGAACATGATCGAGTTAGATTTGTAAACTTTTTTTACAGTACATTATTTTAAATATGGATAAATACAACAACTGTACATGTAGCTCAAGGCGGAGGTTTCGATTACGTGTATCCACTTCCCAAATGTAAAATACTTTTCTGAAGAATGCTGTGCCGCCAGGCTAACAGGAGAACACTGACATGTACAATGTATTAACTAGACAGTTTTTTTTAAAAAAAAAAAAACTGCAGTTAGGGCCACAAACTAGGTCAGTGTTTCGTTGAGGTACTTCCAAGTATCTACAATTGTTCGTCTTGCACGTAGAAATCAAGGACCCTCAGAGCGGCATTAAGTTTGGAACAGGGAAGTATCAAAAACAAAGATAACAATAAAGTGAGACAAAGAAATATGAACTTTAGTCCTCAACTTGTGATGTCAAGCGAAAATTCTTTTTTATTTGAATAAATGATGGAATTATATCGTTAACCCAAAATGTTCCAGCAATTTCAATTCAAATTACTTTTAACTGCAACCACTTCAATGAATGGCGAATAATACACAAACGGATTTTTAAAAGAAGAAATTCATCATTAATTCCTAGATATCCTGATTGATAATACTTCAAGTGAAGAAAATTATCACTTTGAGGATTGATGGTTGTAGTTAAAATTTATAGAAAACTGATCTTTGCTAAAACTGGTACAAAATGCCTCATTAAATTATGTCACATTTTAGTTTAAAAAAGTTCACATATTGTGTAACCTCTTCCAGAAATGTACGCTAACTTATTTCCTCTATATGCCAGGAGTGTCATAAAACGTCCTTGTGTGACATGTTTTGAGGCCATGTTTATTTATCTATCCACAAGTTTTATCAGCTTTATTGTTTAGGCCCTGTTTAATGAGAATTTGTCGAAATAAGAAACTGTGTTACTCGGGGTTTTTTTTTTGTCAGAAATGCCGCTATTCAAATTTTGACTTGAAATTATTTTGTTATTTATTCGCCATTTTTCGACAGGTGCTTAGATTGAGGTCAGGTTCGTTTTGCCATTATTTTCACGTGTGAATGGGTTATGTTTATTTATTGATTCACTTGGTTCGATTCTCTCCCAATGTCTTTCCTCGTAGTCTTATCACGTCCGAATTGAAAATGTTCTATTATTAGTGACACGGAGATGTAAATGCTCGTCAAATCTCGAACTTTTTTGGGTTGATTGGTCCCAATGTGGCCGTGACCAGGATATGTTCGAATTAAGGCACTCATTTACATGTTTAGTATAATTTATGCTTACTCCAACAGGTTACATATAAATAAATGTCTCTAATTTTTTTCTTTTATTCAACAATACATGTTTATTCTACAATTCCGTTCAACTAACCTAGTAAGTTCTCTCAGAAAGTTGACGCTCAACATGGTGTGATGTTTGGCATCAATAAGCAATTTCAGTATTTTTTTATATTATACGTTTACACAAAAATTAGAATTGCCTACTATAGGTTATAATTTATTCAAGCTCTTGTCTGATTGAGACGCCAAATTTTTTTACAAATAACAATGAATAATGAAATGTGCATATGCCAATTAAACTCTGAGATAGTAATGAGGCCCAATATTTATTCATATTTTACAACTCTCCATGATTAAAGTTGATTAAATATATTTATTCCTGGGCATGCATATACATGTGTTCTGATTTGTTTTGCTGCAATACATGTACTGATTATAGTATATGTGGTGATAAATGTTGCAATTGAATCATATATACTTTCTGTCAACTTGATCTTGTTAGATGACAGTCGCGTTTTTGTATTATAAATTTCTGTCAAAATAAGGCAAGTAAATTTTCTTTGACATTTCTTTGGAATTTCATTCTTATCACTTCCTATGTATGTATATATTTTACACAGGTGTTTTTTCATGTAATTCCCATGCACGTTTCCTTCCTATTAACTTTTTTTTATCTAGAATGGAAAAAATGTACCTTGTAACAACTCCATTTGTTGACGCAATGTAAAGTTGTATAAAAAAGCGTTAACAGGTCCAACAACGTTGACCTCTTCCTACAAATCGTTGTTTTTATTAACAATCACCACACTTTTCCTAATATTGCAAATATATATATATGTAAGTTGTCAGCATCAGCATGACGTCGGTGTTTGAAACACACCTTGTTGTATGTGAGCACTTCCTAAAGTATCCAACCTGCATATTCCGCCGCATTGACCCACATTCTGTTTACGTATACAAACAATATTCAAGGTTGGCTGGCAAATTAATCGGCCAATCAGATCGGACCAAGCCTTTGTCGTATATAAATGTGGGCAATATGAATATGGGTAGCATTTCTACTCTTAACTTGAAGATAGCAGCTGGTGGCCGTTTTCTTAATTATCTTTAATAGTGAGCTAGTGAGCTTGACAACAAAAATATTCAGGACGATATAAGAAAATCGTCGTAAAGATGAGACAGGTGAGCATAACATAACAATGATTTATTTTTTATTAACATCATATTATTTGTATCATAAATACACACATTGAGCTTTGTATTTTTAAGTTCAGTACGTTAAAAGTGCTGCATTTTATTTTATCTCTTTCTCAGTTTCGTTAGTTAAATAAGAGTGCTTCCTTTAGGAAATCGCTTATAATTGCAAATTTTATTCAGCAACATTATTTCTAGTCTATATGCTGCGTTAATATAGGGGCAGAATTTTATGAGAAATTTTATTATTGCTTCAAATATTAAAATTTAAAAGCGTTTTACACTTTTGGAGCTATGCTTTCCCAACAAGAAATATTAATTATTTTAGACTCAAAAGGTACAGTTACACACGTCTGTTCCATCAGGGAAAAATAATCTTGTTCATAGTATTCAGTTGAACCCAAGTTGTTGATTTTTGTTCCGTTTTTATATTAGTTTTAAATTTTGATCAGAGACTAAAAAGAATGAGTAAAATCTTATTAGTAAAATATAGACCAGTTGTTATGTATCTTTATTATAAGTATGCACTTTTTTTTAAGTTGCTCCCATCATTTCTTTACACAATATGACTTTGAAATATTCTAATTTAACTATGCTCTATTTTAAGACCAGAAGCATAATGAACAAGAAAAAATATTTCAATAAATAATAAAATTGTTTCTGTTGGCAGTTTAACAACTTTTAAATGAGCGTAATAAAGATTTGAAAAGGTTTGAATCATTTTAAAGTAAAATTTGTAATGCATAACTTTTTATCATATAGCTGTACATAAACATACCATGTTCATTCTAGTTTTGCAAGTTAGTATCCTGTTGGGGCAGAACTGATATTGTTACCGTGTAATTTGGTTAAGGTCATATAACCCAGTTTTTCCCAACCTGGAAAATAGGGTAGGTTCATTGTACTTCCACTGCCCTTGCTGACTTTGCAAAGGTAGGCAAAATGGCCGTTGTTTAGTTTCATGGGCATTTAATAGTCTATCTCAAACCCCACTCTATATTGTTTAAGCATAATTGTAATCCTGTTGTAGTTAGTAAGTCTATAAATCTGACGATAATTTCGATGAAAATATACCGGATCTTGTCTACTTATGGTGTTATTTTTTATCAACCTGATTACATGGTCCCTAGTAATGACCTCAGCAATTACGTTGTGTCATTTAAGGGTCATCTCAGGCCAACGACTCGCTTCAATGACATTTAACACAAAAAAAAAACACTGGTTGCTGGTTGCTTGCTATACCACTTACAGCCTTTTAACTTCTTTTCAAATTTAAAATAACTTTGTAGGTCATTACGCCTACAAAAATATGCACGTTGTCAGCCTTAAGTACCTACACATAACTAAATTAATCTTGTAGATATGGTTTATCGGTGTTCTTTTGTAAATCATTCTCAATTATGTTTTTACTCGGTGGATTTCAAAGAATAAAGTGGTAAAAACGTGTGTGAGGGTACAATGCTTATGGGAAAATGAGGGATATGTGTGTGTAACTACGTACAAATAAATGGAAATGAAAAATATGGTACGTTTTTTCACTGAAATTTATTCAGTGAATTAGAAACAGTAGTTATTTACGTTTCTTGAATTACTAAATCAAATTAACTGTAATATTGTTGCAAATGTATGTATCAAATAACTACTGTATATACAATATAGAACAAATGCATCGAATACTTATCTAGAATATAGAGCATGATGGATGGAAATTATGAAAAAATTAACTAAAACCCACTACACATTAGTTCATTTATTTGGACTAAGTTATTTTTAAAAACGTGTTACCAAGACCGGGTAAGAACAAGAATTCAGTGTAATACCATCTTTACATCATTGATTTTAATCAAACATGCCGATTAAAATAAGGTCAGTCGAAAATTTCTATCTTCTCTGTGCATTGAACACGGAGAAGGCGGATCCTCTGGAAAATCTCCACACCTGGTGAAGCAATAATTAATGATGGCGAATCTTGCTTCAGGCCGACGCCATCCTACTTTTTCATGTTCCCAAAAACCACTGGCCCACACACAATTATCGGTAACCAAAAAAAAAACAGCACACTGATGGTTTGGCCGGCAAGTCACGACCAAGGTCCGTTTTTAATGTCAACATCTTATTCCGGGTTATGGAACTCATTAACCATCAAAAGCTCTACGAATTTGAAGGCAATGTACCTACAAGTCTGGTTCGGTTAGAGGATATCCCAATTAGTGTGACTCACTGGCCGTTAAACAGTGCCTTCAGGAGCCCACGCTACTATTGCTTGTTGAAATTCCACAGTTTGTTGTCCTCAAGACATTTTTCGTTCTTAACAATAATTGAGATTATTGAGAATTCCTTTGTTTTAAAAAATGATGAGGACTTCCCATATTGTGTCGATATTTGTCATATTAGTTAGTCAAATTTAGAATATTTTTTTATATAAAAGTAACAATGAACTTATTACATTTTATCTTATATAAGATTTTTATAAATATTGTGTTGTCCTCGCTCACGACACTTTTAAGTTCTTAACAATAATGAAGATTATTGAGAGCTTTTATTTTCAAAAAAATGATGAGGGCTCCCTCTATTGCTTACTATATCGATATTTGTCAGATTATAGTTATTCAAATTTAGAATATATTTTTTTTCAAATATTTTTTTATTTAAAAGTAACAATAAACTTATCACATTTTAATCATAAATAAGATTGTTATAAATATGGTGGGTTCTTCGCTCAAGACACTTTTACGTTATTAACAATAATTGAGTTTATTGAGGGCACTCTGTTTTTAAAAATCGATGAGGACTCCCCTCTATTACGTATTATATCGATGTTTGTTAAATTAGTTATTCAAATTTGGAACATTTTTTTCAAATATTTTTTATTTAAAAATAATAAACTGATCACATGTTATCATCAATAACATTTTTATGAATGTGGTGTTGTCCTCGCTGATTTTCTGAAAGTCTCTTGGCATTTCACAAAATTAACTTTTGTATTTATTTACCAAACAATAATATTTGCTCGAAAGCACTAAATGCATCTTTAAATTTCGTTTTACTAGGAGACCAAATTTGTGAAAAACAAAATTGATAAAATTAAACGATTCGCATAAACATATTCTGATGGGTGTTGTAAAACTAGTAGTTTGTACATGTCATTAATCTGTTAATAAATATATTTAATGTTCATTTTAGTACATTTATCGAGGAATCATGCAAACATATTTTCTTGGCAATACGGGTTATCATTAATCCGGCTATTTATTCGACGCCACAATTTGTTTAATGCTTATTTTTATTACCTGTTAAATAAACAGGAATCTATTAAGACGTTAACCTCCATTTTACGTTTAATTTAAACGGTTTAACGATTTAATGTTAAGGTCAAGTGTGTACGCCTCTCTGTATTAATAATCTGATAATTAAATAGGAACTAAACCTAAATTTATATTATGAAATGCTTGCACGCCAATATTTAATTGGTCGCACTCGAAGAATTTGTCCCGGAAATGCATGGTGCATTCAAAGCTAGAAAAGGTCAATGTATTTCTCGAAGGCTATTTAGCCTATTCGGCAATTCCACCTACTACATAATAATAAAAAGCACTTGTACAAAAAAAGGTTTGCGCAAGAGTATCTGGAAACTGATGAACGTAACATGCACCGCAATTCTCCCTCATACACACATATATTATTATGGTTCCAAAATTGTTAAGTCCAGATGACAATTCTCATTTTCTAAGTTATGCTACTGTTGACAATTTATTACATGATTCTGAAAGCTTCTGTCATTTTTTAAAAACTTTATAGGGCTAATAAGTACAAAATTAACGTATTGGGAGACAATTATTATTTTATTTTTAATTATGCCTTGACAAATATAAGTTTTAGGCTGGGATTGAATTGGAAGTCATATGTGCTCTATCCACTGATGATGTTAGATTTTAACTACGACCACTTGTGGACGGAAGTACAAATAATAACTTGGGAGCTGTAAAACTTAGAACAAAATGCCAAATTAGGAAAAGGTGGAAAATGGTCCGTTTGTATGAAATCAACTGTTTTCGTGTTCATTGGAAATAATTTAAACTTTTTACAATATATTTAAGAACTGAGAAAAACGCCAAATGGTTGCTATTGCTGCATTACAGTGACGCCACCTACAATTACATGTATTGTTTGATTGAGGAATTCAAACACCAACTTGCATACACTGATTCATGCTAACGTTGCAATTAAGGTGGTTTACAATTAACCTAATACCTTTCAATGGGTAAATTTGGAAAGACACTCACAGTCAAACAAAAAAAGAATAAATATAAATAAAAATTGTTTAAAATAACTTAATAAATCAGCAAGGGGCTTCGCTTGTCATTTTTCATTTTAAAATAGTACATTTTTTAAAATTAAATTATTATTTGAATTTTTGCACCCACATTTCCTGCCACCTGCTGGCAGTGTGTGCAAAGTAACGGACATTTTTAAAACTTGTATATTAATTTTTAAAAAACCTGCCATTTCAAAGTGAAAAACGACAAGCTGATGCCCTTGCTGATCCATCAAGCCACCAAAACAATTCTCATCCCCACCCAAACTTCCCTCATTCAACTGTGAGTATCTTTGCAAACCCGACCCCTTGAAAAGGATAGGGTTGTAATCCCTTTTAAATTGTGCAATATTACTCAAGAGGTAATTAATATAAGCAAATTTAATATCACACAACTCGCTTCACTCAGTTCTTAATAACATTGTAAAATGTTATAATTATTGCCAATGAAGAAGAATGAAGTTCATTTCATACAAACAGAGCATTCTCGTTCCTTCCCTAGTTTGGCATTTTATCCTAATTGTTACGTGTTCCAAGTAATTATTTGGATTTCAGTCGAATGGTCGTAGTTAAAATCTAACAACATCAGTGGATAGAGCACACGTGACTTCCTATTTAATTAACCCCATTAACAGAATTTTTATAACTATAATATTTAAGAAAAAAAGTGGGGTGGCGAGGAATTCTGGTCCACCCTTTATTAAAGCTATTAAAACAAAGCAATTAATTCAAGAAACACATTTTTCATATTACTACTAACCATTTTTTATTAAAAATTTATGGCTAGCTTTAAGTAGTTGTATAAGCATTTGATTATCCTTTATATATTAATGAGTGGTTTTTTGTTGTTGTATTTCTTAGATAACTTTTTTTATGGTCCTTCTACTGGTCGTTGGAAGCGAGGGATTTTTCAAGGACTTGTTCAAAAAAATGAAGAAGAACAAAAAGCAGCCTGAACAGGGATACGACTATCCACAATATGGTGCACCCAGTTACAACAGTTACAACAGACCCTACGAACCATACAAGATCCCAGTATGGGAGGCTCAACCATCAGGCTATGGGGCAATGCCGATGTATGACGGTGGAGGAGGCGGCTATGGAGGTGGAGCAGGAGGTTACAATGGCGGCGGAGGAGGTTACGGTGGTGGTGGCGGCGGAGGAGGCTATGGTGGCGGCGGCGGCTACAATGGTGGCGGCGGTGGAGCAGGAGGTTACAATGGCGGTGGCGGTGGAGCAGGTGGTTACAATGGCGGCGGCGGTGGAGCAGGTGGTTACAATGGCGGCGGCGGTGGAGCAGGTGGTTACAATGCCGGCAGCGGTGGAGTAGGAAGCTTCATTGGCGGCGGAAGTGGGGGTTCCAGCTATGGAATGTATTCTCAACCCAGTTACCCACCTTCAAATGGAGCCTATTCATCAGGAGGCAGCTATTCAGCACCCAGTTATCCAACCTCTGGTGGTAGCACCTCCTATAGCAGCCCTAGTACTGGCTATGACATGGGCACTTCCAATTATGGCACAGTAAGCTATTCCAATCCCATGCCCAGCGGTTACGATGGCGGAAATTCGGTAGCAACAAGTGTAGGTGGAGATTACTCAGGTGGAAGTCCCATGCTTTCAGTTCCGGTTTACTATCCCAAAGGAGGCAGCAGCCAAGGTGGAAGCTATGCAGGAAGCGTTCCGGTGCAGCCATCTTATAGCAATGGGGTCAGTGGCTATTATGACGGAACGGTAGCTGGAAGCAGTTTGGTGGAAGTAGTGCAGCCATCAGCGTTAATGACCTCTTCGTGAATTTCATATTTCAAATAGAATTTGCTTTATGTGTAATTTTTGCAATGATTTTGCAAGACTATGTGGTCCCTTAGAATCATTGATTGAGTCATCATTTTAAATATTTCAATGCTTTTAACTGCACGTTTAATTTGGGATTGGATATCCTGGAAACGTGTTTTCAGTTGTTGTTTTTTTTTATTGTTTTTTAAAACTGGCATTTCTAAAATTTTATTTTGTTGTAATGTGGCGAAATTTTAGTCTGTAGACTCATTTGGAACAGAATGTTGTTTTAGAAATTTCTATATTGAATTTTCCCCTCAATATGTGTTGTCCCATTCCCATTACACTTCTCAGTCAATTGCAAATCGAAATTGTTATTGCAAGTAAGGTTTTGATACTGTACAAAATATTTCTTATGATTATTTATTGCTTACTCTAGGATTCATTGTCAGAGCGCGTCATCGATATTTTTATTTGAAGTATTTTACTTTATTTTTTTACCTCACCTTTGTATTAATTATTGGAATTTTATTGCAATATGTTTAACGGTGTTCTAACGCTAAACAGACGAAAGAGCACACACCAAGGTAGTTCACAATGTCAATAATTGTAAATGGTATTATTAGAAAAAATATTTGAAAAACATGACAGAATCTAAATTTTCGAAGATTCAATATGACTATTTCTAAATTAGCTGCATTTTCGAACAAATTGTGCTAAAAACCACTTAAGAAGTCATTTATATTGTTCGTTTTAATTAATACAAAAGTTTTATATATATATATATATATATATATTGCACATGAATACCAAGTTGTTCCTGCTGTATGATTAAATACCTATATTCGAGCTTTGATGTAAACAGCGTACTAATTGAAATACAATGATGGCGGAGCATTAATTTAGCAGCGTGTAATTTGAAGATTGACATAATCTGCCACCTGGTGTGTACGTTTTTTTTTGCATAATTTTGTGCTTCCCCTCGTTCTTTGTTTTTTAACACTCGAGGTTAAACAAGAAATCATGAACACAAATCAGGATTTTAAATGTGGAAGCTAGTAGTACTTGAACTTTTAAGTATGGGGATAGATTTCTCATTCTTGAAGTTATTTTATTTATCTTCGGATATTTTATGTTTTAACCACTGTTTAATACGTAGTTGAAATACTATATTAAACATAAATACAAGTTTCGATCATTTTGAGGATCTTCAGTTCTTATTTCAATATGTCGTCACAGCAGGAAATTTAATTGTCTGGCTGTAAATAATAATGTATTTGTATTGAAATAAAAGATTGTTATCTTCTCTTTGACTTCATCGCTATTTATCATATTTTGTGCTTTTGACTAACTATGCTTTGCGAGTATAGAGCACAGTTGGTCCACCTTGTGATTACAAAAAACAACGTTAATTATAAATGATAGTATCATTTGGCTGCCATGTTAATTGAAGGAATTCAACCTGAAAGTTTTCATCAGTAGAAGAGAGATTTTCTAAAGACATGAGTAAACCATGTTTGCAAATGTATAGTGGTCAAGATAGTTTCCTTTTGGACACGAGATAGCTGACCAAATTGTCTAAAGAAATTTTGGTCACTGTATATACGGAAGATTTGCCATTTCATAGATCAAAATTTAAATTGTAATTTACAAGACAATATTTTTCTGTATTATATCTGAAATTATACTGCCATCGTGGATTTAAAGGTAATTGTAGTAGTAGATAAGTAAAGATAGTCATTTTTTAGTCTTTATCATCATATGAATTGACTGCATTACAACAATTGGATTCAAAGCTTTATATAGTGTCTAATCCTTTGAGTTACGTGGCGCCACCTGGTATTGTTGTATGATCTTTCTAATTGTGTGTAAATGCATGTACATTTTTATAATGTGGTTATTAAATCCACACTATTTGACGAATGAGGGATCCAAGTCTAGAATATAATTTCGATAGCATCAAATGAAATGGCTTTTAAGGAGCAACCAGGAAGCAATTGAGGAATTCGCCTGTAGGTTAAGGTCAGGTTACGGTTGGTGGCCATGTTGGTCTCCGCCTCGAGATATTTCTTGATTAACTAATATATGTGCGTGACACTTGCTTGTTTAGGCTAATGCACTGGAAAGGTGTTTTGCAAATACTTTACACTAAAACGGCACTATGTCAACGTGAGAACGCCCAGTGTCAATCCAGATGGCATTTTGTACCTCTTTTGTCCAAATGATGGTTTGTGGCGCTATACTTATCGTCGTCCATCAAAGCCGTACATGTCATCACATTTGGAGGGAGAGGATGGGGGAGGGTAAATGAGAGTGGAGGGGTACAGGTTCCAGAATTGGCCCAAGGAAGTAGAAATTGCATTTTTATCTAAGAAAAATGGCACTTTTAATGCAAGAAAATTGTATTTTTACCTTAAAAATCACAGTTTTATTTAATAAAGGTGTATTTTTACCTAAAAAAATCGTTTTTCACATGCCCCCATGTTGTCCATAGGGTCAAGGAGATTAATGAAAAACAGCACAGAAAATCCAAATGGTCTATAGTTGCCTACATTCTATAGGTTATCCATTAGATTTAAGGATGTGCGCTAGACTGATTGATATCACCAAAATATCATTACGAGGATAACTATTTGATGTTGATGTTGTGGAACATAGTATTTGCTTGTTCAAAATCTTCTATGATGCATAAACTTGGGTGGTCTATTTAAAAAAAACAAAAAAAAAACCATTTTATGCCAATCCGGATGCTTCTTATTTCTTTGGCCCACTCAAGCAGGGTGACCTCTTTTTAAGCATTATATGTTCAAAATACTAATTGTTTTCACACAAATCGGAATCTCTCTAAGAAACAATGAAAATTCTTTGTTAAACTGCAGAATGTGTGTCTTTGAAAAAAACGCATTCTTTAACCAAAGGAATATCTCGTGTATTTCTTTCAATTTTATTAATACTCGATGTTTTTATTATGATTTTACTCGGTCCACTGACATACATGTACAAATGTATCATAATTTTTGACCGAAACGGTGACGATTTTATCCTCTTCATATACTCCCACATATAGACCGGCAACTTAGCACTTTATTTCGACTGCGATAAACGTATTTTTACGACAACTGTTTACCAGTTAAATTAGCGCGATTCAACAATTAAAAAATAATTTAATTAAACGGTGTAATTAAGGGACAATTTCTGCACTTTGTTTTATTGGACAGCAAATTACTACTGTATAATGTTTAGCACTTTTAAAGGATAGCATCAATGACCGTTCAGCTCTGTCAGACATAAAATAGAACCATCTGCTATATTAATAAGAAAAAAATAAAATTGTATTAGCCTTAATCATGCATGCAAGCTTATTCAGCCATTATATTCGTTCACGTTTGGCTTTTGTGTGGATGTTTCATGGCAACTGGTGATTTGTATTACTGATAGAATTGCAACTTTTAAAAGGTATCTTGAGAAAATTGGATAAGATTTCAAATAGCGGAGCAGCAGAAAGGTTTCCTAAGTACATGTAATCATAGTGACTGAAAGATTACTCTCTGCACATGCAAGGCCGGATATGACGTCACATTTGGGGGGATAGGAACCAGGATCTTTAAGGGGGAAGAGAATGGATTATTTTGACCACACTGTTAAAAAAAATTCCGTAAAAGTTACGAAAAAGTGCCGGCAGCAGAATTATATAATCGAATAATTCCGTAAAATGTACAGTTGTCTGTAAATGCATTTCCGTAAAAATAACGGTATATCTACATAAAATTAGCGAAACATCTCTGCTTAAATATAGGAATACCTATGTAAAATTAACAGAATCACTTCGTATATAACGGAATATGCACTTATATTAAAAAGAATTGAGTGCTCAATAATAATGGGACATATATGTAAAATTAGTGGAATAAATCCACAACAATGATGCACTACCTGTATAAATTTAACAGGATACCTATGTATGTATATGCTATGGAATGGATAGACCTACTTTCGCTCATATACCATTTTAAAATCTTCTCGGTCACCATGATTTGACACATTTAACTTCCGGTTAGATTTTTTATTAAGTTTTTTAGCTCTTCAAGGCCAAACAACAAACATTTTTCGATATAGGAGGTTAAGTTCAAAAATTCCTTTTGTAATACTGTACCAAGTACTGAATTACTCCGAAGAGACTGGCAACGCTTATTGTCGCTATACAAAAACATAAATTACCATTTATGCACTTTATGTACATATGACGGTACAGCTATCGCTACAGTGATATTTAAAAAAGAACACCATACTTCGGAAAATTTTACTAATTGTGCCCATGAGTAGAAGTAGTGATTACTTTTGCAGTGGAGTTAACTAAATAGTATGAATAGTATTGTAATCAGACTTAATTGCATGAATAAATTGTATTTAGGGATTTGAGTACTAGCTGATGAATATTATTGTAATCAGAATTGTGTAAATTGTATTTATGGATATAAGTACTAAATACGAGTAAGTCGGATTGCAAAAGTAGTGTTTTAGGCACTCAATTTATTTTAAACTCTATAGGTTTTATTAAAAGCAGAAACAATTCAAATTTTAAGAAAATCGCAATGAATATGAGATCACAATAAACCTTGTTAGACATTTGAAAAATCTTAATTATTAAAGGGAAAAAAAGAACAGAACATTCGATAACATAGTACAATTTTTGTTTTGTGTAAATTTGTATTACTTTGCCCAAAATTGTCCTTGAAAAAAAATACATGGCAGGTATAGGGCTTGGATTTTGCTTGTGCACCCCCTTAAGTTTAACAATCTAGTTCTTACAAAAAGCGTATAACTGTTAATATTATATATAGTAGTCCTTTTCAAGAAAGTTGACCTATATTTAATTTCTTAAAACTTGTTCCATGGAATATAGATAAACATTTGGTAATTAATATTCATATAAGAACATATACGTCAATTGTCTGTTGCAATTTATTGTTTTTCTTTTGATTAAAAAACTGCAATGGTTGTTACAGTAACCCAGATAATTACATTTTATTTCATGTACATTCACGTTCTATTATTTTAATAGACATAGTGCGGCGACACACTTTCGGGTGGGATTATTCGAATTCAGGTACTTACCTGTAAGGAGAAATAAATGGTGGAATTAGCAACACAAAATTTCAATTGGGCAAAATTTTCCCATTCCCACAAAAATTTTCTCGTAACAAAATTTAGAGTAGCTTTTAGGCCTAAATTTTTTTAAATTCTTTTTAGGGTTATTTTGGTAACCTGGGGTCTAACAGGGGTTACCCTGTAATTCCCCCTTTTAAGCAAACCACCTATGCGGTTGTTTGCACAATGAATTCTCCTCGTTACACAGGTCAGTGAACCAATCCGAGGCATACAGGTACTATTGACCTTGGGCTAATTGGATATTTCCAGCCCGCTTACCATTGGATGGTTTGGACCTATATAAGAGGAGGACAGCGTTTTTGAGAGAGACTCGTCCACTCACTTTGAGTTGTTCACTCGCTCACTCATCTGTATTGATATTCTTATGTTTATCAAAAGAAATCTTGTGGAAGTGCCATTTCGCCACTATTGTTGTGTTTGTAACACAATATGCGAGTTGCTCATGTTTGGTTCATGCTATATCATCAATGTTAACTACTTTTGTATCCACGATTTTCTTCCACAAAGATTCATTCTTCATCGCACTTCTTTTTGGAGATCTGTGGGGACAGCGACTTTGGTTAAATCCCTGTCATTCCCCCAATGGCAAGTTATCTCACCTACTTTGTAAAACGTGCAACCGTCTCCATCCAAGAGTCTGGAGACACTAAGCCCAGGAAGCCATTATAGTCGCTCGCTGAGCGACCCAGGTAACTTTGTTCAGTTACCGCTTCCTTCATCGCTAGTGGTAAATGTCGCTGAGCGGTACGTACCGCTCAGCTCCAACTTTGCTGATCTGCACACTAACGAACTCCTATTTAGATGGAGGAAATCAGCCTGAGCCCAAAAGGGCAAGAGGGAATCCTTAAAGAATCCCAAGTCCCCTCAACATCTTATGAGGGCCAAAGGAGATCAGAGCGACTCTTATGCCACGCAGGGTGCGCATTTGTTAGTGAGCTTAGCAATGCACTTACGACGCTAACCATGGCTGGCAAACCCGCCTCGCATGCGAACTCCCCTATCGTCAGCGATAGTGATAAGGATAACGCCAAGGATCTCATCGCTCAACCTGCACGCGCCTCAATAGGTTCTTAAACTGTGAGGCTTTACTGAGAAATGCAGGATAGAAAAGTCAATTTCACATATGTTCTTATTAGAAATAATGTTCAATTTAAATACACCTGCATAAATGCAACGCATGAGTCAACAAGTTTACATTAGCACAATTGTATTTAATTTGAGAAGTTTTATGCTAAATAAATTCTTTTTATTGTATGGAAAAACACGCGGAAAAACACAAAATTATCTTGAGTTATTATGCGTTATTAAAATAAATGAATGGCATTATTATACCATCTCTAAGTATTTTCAGAAGTTCACAGGTGCCATTTTAGAAAAAAATTAGGTTATAGTTCAGAACATGAATATGATGATCATATTGCCACCTGCTGATTGATAACCTGCAACTTTCTTTCCATAATTTGTAAGTTTATCCACAATTAAAAAATATAAAAAAATAAAATTCGAAATTGCAGGATGTACTAGATACATCAGCCTATACACTAGGATTATTTGGAATTTTAATAGACAACTTTAATTTTTTGTCGTAGTGATTTTTGATAAATAGACTGTAAGTTTGCTTCCACTACTTAAATGTATTGCATTGTTAATCGTCAAGTGTATTTTCACTTGTATTACAGTAATTGACTAGGTGATATTATGGTAAACCAACGAAGACCTTGAAATTATTTAAAAAAAGTTGATAGTTACTAAAATTGCACCGACCTCTAAAACAGTAACTACAGTACATTTATTATTACATCTAATATTACATCAGTGGCTGAGTTTAAAAATACGTGTAGTAGTTGCCAGGAAAAAAAGGGGACCCACCCACAAATTTAAGGCTATCATTCAATTTTTAAAAAAAATGAATTAGATTTTTCTACTAATTATTATTGCAGTGGATTCATACTTCATAATATAAGTAGAGTAGGGAATCAAGACCAGGGCACGTTGTGACATGGGTTACAGTAGTACAATGTCTTTATAAAATCAGGTTTTAGCAGCAGCCAACGTTTTTAATTTGCAAAAAAGTTGTCTGCACCACTCTTTTATTGACTAAAATGTCTGCCATCTGACACAAGAAGGGGAGACGGGGGCACAGTTGGTTGACCTTTTTGAATTAATTTTTTTTGGGAAATATTTAACTTGTAGCATTTTAAAAGAATAACAAAGTAATATACAAGCCTTCAGGATCTGTATACAGAGGGTGAAAACTTAATTATTTCACAACTTTTGCCTTATGTTTTCGGAAAAAAAACACAGTTATGAATGATTTTTGTTTGCTTGATGTGTTCTCCGTTCACCCGAGAAACTTAATTTTCTGCAGCATTGTTTTGTGAGGGTCGAAGCACGTGAAATCCAAAAAAGACACCGAACTCGCGAGTTTAAACCGAAACTTATTTATTAATCAAACAAAGGCACGCAGGCAGCAACTCGCTAGCCCCGAAACAGTTAACATAAAAGAACGGGTGGGTGCACCCAAAAACCCCAGTGTCCAACCTGGACCACAGGCAAACCCGAACTGCCCTCTCAGCACTCTTAAGCTTTCCAGCAAACCTTGCAAGGAATGCTGGTTAGCTCGAGAATGCCAAGAGGGTTACAACCCTTGACCCAGGCATTCCAGGAATTCTGGCCATCACCTATGAGCCTGAATTACACATCCTCCTCCTTAGGGATGCCCACTCCTGAGGGTATCAAGAAAACCAAAACAAAACCAAAACAAAAAAAAAAATTCAAAAACGACCAAAAGCAAAAACATCAAAACAAAAAAAAAACATTCAACAAAGTCCCGGTTCCATCCTCTCCTCACCGCGCTGACGCTCCCACAAAACCACAGCACCTCGACTTGCGGTTGCCTCTTCTCCCATCCTTCGCAGCCTGGCCCGCTTACGCCCACGACGACGATCGATGGACGAGTTTAGTCCCCTTGGCGGCAAACCTGATCGTCCTCCTACTGAGCCCTCCGAAGACAACTCGACGATCCGAACACCCGCCGGCCTCGTGTCCTTACGAAATATCGGCCCGGGAGGTCGCTGGAAGCCATCATTTACCAATTCTTCTGCCAGCTCCCTATCCCAGTCTTCCGCTGGCGGTGGATCTCGGTACGGTGGCTGCTCAACAAAAGGACGTCCATGATTCCTAGGCGTCCATGGCCGTCGAAAAACTCGTCCGCCACGCCAAGGACGCCACGTCGGCCTGTCATCAACATCCCGAGAATCGGGGCACAATCCACCTCAACAGGCAATTCCAACGCTGCCCCGACACCGACGCCGTCACGGTTTGTTGCCGCACCCCATTTGAGATGGATACGGTCAACGTGATGGAGGAAGGATTTTGCGCCATTATCTCTAAATTTCAACAAAAAGAGAGAAAAACCCACAACCACATGCTTCATTAAACCAAAAGCCATGCATAAGCCAAAAATAACTGAGAGGAAAAATAAAACCTTTAAAAACAACAAAAGAGACTTTGCGAGGGCCCCCTCAGGGGCTATTATTCGGACTGTTGTGAGCAGCGTCTGAATCATCCTTTCTGCCAATCCATCTGCCTGCTGATGATAAGGAGTTGATGCCCTATGCTTTATACCATATTTTCTAAAGAAATCCTTGGCTTTTTTACTCAATTGCGGTGTCCCACTATCTGATATTAGATCTTTGGGCACCCCAAACCTATCGAACAAATTCAAAATTTTTTTTTCGATAGCCGTAGCATTCGCACTTTTACAAGGAGCCACTACACAGAATCTTGAAGCATAATCTACCGCTACCAACCAGTATGTAGTCTTTCCCACTAATCAGGGGAATGGTCCTGCAAAATCAAATCCCATTTTTCTGCTGGATCCTCCACTGCTATGAGTTCCAACAATTCCTGAGGCAATACCCTAGGAATCCTATTCTTTTGGCAAGATTTACATGAAGCAACAAATTTCGCCACCGCAGCCTTCATCTGTGGCTAATAATAGGCTCGTGACATAAAGGTCAACGTCTTGGATATCCCAAAATGACCCACCAATGGGTGATTATGACATTCTTTAATTACTCTTTGGCGCAAATGTTCAGGTACTACCAGCAATAATCGGGGTGGATCAGAAGGGTTATAAAAATACAGCGTGTTTCCCAACATAAGATAACCCTTTGGGGCAGCCGTTCTACCTACTGCCTTAGTCCACAATATATACATTCCTGGGTCCTGCATTTGCTCCTTTGCTATATCCATTTGTCACTGGAGCAAATATATATATGCGTCATCTTCAACTCCCGGACCCACCTGTTGCTCCATCACTTGGTATCTACTAAGGCAATCCACATCAACATGAAGTCCCCCTTTCTTATAGACAACCTCATATGTGAATTCTTCCATCTTTGCTGCCCATCTCCCCAACCGATTAGATGGATTTTTTAGGGACCTTATTTAACACAATGCGTAATGATCCGTCACGATTGTTACCTTATTCAGAAACAAATAGTGGCGAAACTTTTCCGCTGCCCACACTATTGCTAGCGCTTCCAATTCTGTCACTGTATATCTAGTCTCAGCCGGCAACAGAGAACGGCTTGCATAAACTAAAACCCTCTGATTTGGCCTAACCCCCTGATACAAGATTGCTCTCAACCCTGTTCGTGACGCATCTGTATGCAAACATGGCCAAAACAGGAACTGTACATAAAGACTCCTTTAAAGACTCAAACGCTGTCTCACATAGCTCTGTTCAGGCATATGGTACTGTTTCTTGTGGGAAGTTCGTCAGTGGCTTAGCCACACTTAAAAAATCCTTAATAAACCTTCTATAATAACCACATAGGCCCAAACAACTTTTAACTCCTTTCCTATTCCCGGGCCTGGGGAAGTCTCATACTGCTCTAATCTTCTCAGGGTCAGTTGCCACTCCCTCAGCGCTGACCACATGACTTAAATACTTCACCTGTTCAAACGCAAAGAAACACTTTGAAGGTTTCAGTTTAATATTATGACAGGACAGTATCTCTAGCATGGCCCTCAAACAGACCAGAAAACCCTGGAAATCCGGTGCAAAAACTATAATATCATCTAAATAAATCAGACATGCTTCCCACTGCAAATTAAAAAAAATTGGTTTAAACCCCTCTGCATTGTGGCTGGAGCGTTACATAAACTAAAAGGCATCCGAGCAAACTCAAAATGCCCCTCGGAACATGAAAAAGCTGTTTTCTCCTGGTCTCGCTTCGCCATAGGCACTTGCCAGTATCCTGACATCATGTCAAGGGTCGCGAACCAGGCAGACCCCATCATGGCATCCAGTGCATCATCAATGCGCGGTAACGGATAGCTATCCACCACCGTATCCGCATTTTGCTTCCGATAATCTATACAAAAACGAACAGACTTATTCTTTTTCTTAACCAGGACCATTGGACTAAAGTATTGGCTTTTACTGGGAACCACCACTCCCTGACGTTGCATCTCAGCCAACTCCTCCCTAACAATATGTCTAACTTTTTCAGATGAACGACGAGGGGAAACATATGTTTGTGGATGATCCCCCGTATCAATAGTATGGAGAAGCAACCTACTATATCCCAATTCTTGCACAAATAAAGCAAAAGTACTCCGAAAATCCAACAATAATCTATGAAATGCCCGTCTCTGACACTTGGACAAGGTTGGCCCCATCTGTAATACGGAGTCCAACCCCTCTACCTCGGAGCCATTCTCAAACCGCAATTTACTATTCCCTGTAGCTTTTACTGATGTCACCTCGGTTGTCTCCAATGCTAAAATAGAGGCAATTTGCATCCCCACATCCAAATTCAACGCTTCAGCTGTAAGATTTCCCACCTGAAAGAGACGACAAAATTTATCATCAATTGACATTATGCCGCGCGCCACCCGCGCTGACAACCCTTCTAATGGCAAAGCTTCAACAAACACCAAATCACCCTGTTTAGTCTGTTCTGGGATCTGGCACATCACCCATGAAGTGGAACACGGCAACAGTGTTACCGCCTGCAGAAGTCGGATCGGCAATCCTTGCAATCTACTCGCTCTCTTCTTTGCTGATTCCGTCAATAACATAACATTCGCTGTATGACTTTGTTCTAACTCACTTTCTGCTTCATCTGGCACTGAATCTTCATCAATCTCGGCATCCCGCGCGTTACTTCCCACCGATTTCACCTCGCCAATGGGCGCATTCCGTTGCTTTACAAACGGAAAATTTTCTTCTATCCTATCTTGAAAGCAAAACATTTCCGTGAGTGGAAGCGGAATCAGCCTCGTCCGACGAGCAAAGTCCCACCCCAACAGATCCACTGCATCCGGCTGACGCAAAATTTGAAAAAGATGGACCACAGTCCGTCCCAAAATGGTTAATTCAATGTCACATTCTTCAACTTTGTCCACTACATGGCCCGAGACATCATACAGGACCCTACCCTGAAGCCGTGTATTCACTGATAGTCACAGCATTTTCAGCAAAGCCTTTGATAACACTGATACCACTGATCCTCCGTCAGCAACCATGAACACCACTCGTGACCCAATATTTACCTGGACAACTGGCGAGGCGACCTCCATCTGCACAAATTCTTCATGCTCCTTCACATCTGATGGTTTTGGCCACCATGAACAAGGACCGTTCTTCAATTCTGCAACCGTATTTTTTCCCAATCGCTTAGGGCAGAATTTTTTTATATGGCCCGGTTCTCCACAACCAAAGCAATTGTAGTTCTTTATAGCACCAACTGGCCAAGCACCGGCTTCCATTATCGCAGGATTCACCGCATTCGCACCTGCTCTAGGCGCCCCAGTTGAATTCGGTCTACCATACTTAAATGATTCTTCCAGAGACGGCAGCACCATCCACAACTCCTCTATTGTATGGAAACGTCTTCCCGCCAAACCAACATGGAAGATTGGTTGAAGTCATAAAACAATAATCTGAATTGTGTCTTTTACCGCTGTATGTGGATTCAACGTACAGGCCTTGCAAGTCATATCGATTAGATATTTACGAATAGGCTCATTCTGCCCTTGGCGTCTAGTAATATATTGTTTCCATAATCCCGGATTATACGATTCCAATCCGAAGAATTGTTGCAGATAATCTCTTAATTGGGACCATGCCATATTCGACAAGAGTTCACTGTTCGTTGTAAACCATCTTGCCTCATCTCCAATCAGATGTTTTCTCAATCGTCGTGGATATGCAGATACTGGTAAGCCTTACGATTGCACAGTTGCCAGGAATAAAGTTAAGAAACTGGTTATATCTCCTTCACTGTCATAAAACGGACCATTTTTTCTATAAGTTACATACACTGGTTGCTCCTCATGTGGTACCACTTTTGGCTCCATTTTCATGGCCAAACTCGGTAAATCTTCCAAACTTGAGGCAAATTTGCATAACTTTAACTTTTTGTGTCTCCTGTGCGACCTTGACCATCAAGTCCGACATTGAACCGCCCCAGGCTTGCAACACCGCCTGCCATTGGTCCGGATTTGAATTCTTTGGATGCGGGTTACTATCTCCACAACGGGAATCAGATACCGAATCCATTTTGTCTGTCACTCGTATATCTTTCAACACAATGGGTGTTGTCACTTTCTTAGAGCGCAATTCCATCCTCAATATCAAGACACGGGGTACGCCACGATAGAAGTCGACGTAAAAGCTGCACCTTAACCATGTGAGGGTCGAAGCACGTAAGTCCAAAGCGACACCGAACACGCAAGTTTAAACCGAAACTTATTTATTAATCAAACAAAAGCACGCGGGCAGCAACTCGCTAGCCCCGAAACAGTTAATATAAAAGAACAAGTGGGTGCACCCAAAAACCCCAGTGTCCAACCTGGACCACAGGCAAACCCGAACTGCCCTCTCAGCACTCTTATACCTTGTTCCCACTAGCACATCCAACTCGGTTGGATCTAGATTCTCAGTTGGATGTGAACTGAAACCAATCC
>JAQGBW010001854.1:0-22874 GCA_034698625.1 Julus scanicus | reverse complement strand
TCACTGTATTGCACAAAAGCTTCACTGCATTACACATAAACTTCACTGCATGACACATAAACTTCACTGCATGACACTCAAGCTTCACTGCATTGCACATAAGCTTCACTGCATTACACCAAAGCTTCACTGTATTGCACAAAAGCTTCACTGCATTACACATAAACTTCACTGCATGACACATAAACTTCACTGCATGACACACAAGCTTCACTTCATTGCACATAAACTACAATGAATTGCACATAAGCTTCAATGCATGACACATCAACTTTACTGCATTGCACATAAGCTTCACTGCATTACATCAAAGCTTCACTGCATTACACAACAACTTCAATGCATTGCACATAAGCTTCACTGCATGACACAGTAACTTCACTGCATGGCACCAAACCTTCAATGCATGACACATCAACTTCACTGCATGACATAAATTTCACTGCATTACACATTAACTTCACTAAATTACACCAAAGCTTCACTGCATGACACAGCAACTTTACTGCACTGCACATAAGCTTCACTGCATTACACACCCTCTTCACTGCATTACACATAAACCTCACTGCATGACATAAATTTCACTGCATTACATTAAAGCTTCACTGCATTACACATCAACTTCACTGAATTACACCAAAGCTTTACTGCATGACACAGCAACTTCACTGTACTGCACATAAGCTTCACTGCATTACACACCCTCCTGCATTACACATAAACCTCACTGCATGACACATAAGCTTCACTGCATTGCATCAAAGCTTCACTGCATGACACATAACCTTCACTGCATTGCATCAAAGCTTTGCTGCATTACACTAAAGCTTCACTGCATGACATCAAAGCTGTACTGCAAATGTTTGTAGAGGGTGACATTTTGGCATGTTATATACATGTGCCAGCCATAAACGTCATTTTTCCACCTAAAGGTTCTCAATTCCAAACAAATGCGTTTTTAAAAGTAAACATATGAAGTTTTCCTCTTGAATCTGGATGAGCGCATATCAATACATCAAGCGCCATCTTTAATGGCTGGGAATGAAGTAGAGATGATATTGTAAGCCGAGGGATTTATGGGACCGATACGTCTTCCGATGATGTGTTTCAAAGTTTGATGGGCTCGTAAAATCCCCAGTCGATTCGTGCATGGATATCGAAGTACAATCGCTTTCAAAGGACTCATTTCAAAGAGAAAATAGGCCCCAGCAATCAATTTGCGTCTCGGAGCGGATTCATATCCAACATCTGATACGAGCATCTTAGGAATTAATCTTGGGCAAAAATACGTTAAGAAAGGGCTGGTTTTCGAACTCGGGACATTAAATACCGCCCTTGTGCCCTTACCACCCTCCCATAGGCTATATGCACTAATTGCAGCTGGCACCAGTGATGCATCACATAGTAATTTGACAACCCGGGTGACAAAACCGTCCAGAACTACGGACAGTGTCAAGCGGTGGATAGCACTACGGACAGTGCCAAGCGGTTTGCAGGACTACGGACAGTGGCAAGCGGTGGACAGGACTACGGACAGTGCCAAGCGGTGGACAGGACAACGGACAGTGCCAAGCGGTGGACAGGACTGTGAACAGTGCCAAGCGGTGGACAGCACTATGTACAGTGCCAAGCGGTGGACAGGACTATGGACAGTGCCAAGCGGTGAACAGCACTACGGACAGTGCCAATCGGTGGACAGGACTACGGGCAGTGTCAAGCAGTGTCTAGGACTACGGACAGTGTCAATCAGTGGACAGCTCTACAGACAGTGCGAAGCGGTGGACAGGTCTACGGACAGTGCCAAGCGGTGGACAGGACTAGGGACAGTGCCAAGCAGTGGACAGGACCATGAGTAGTGCCAAGCAGTGGACAGGACTACGGATAGTGCTGAGCAGTGGACAGGACTACAGACAGTGTCAAGCAGTGGACAGGACTACAGACAGTGCCAAGCAGTGGACAGGACTACAGACAGTGTTAAGCAGTGGACAGCACTACCATCACAAGAAACTTGAAATAAATTCACAGAAGGATATTGTAATACTAAAGAAAGCATTTTTAGACTGATACAGTCCTCCTCTACAACTTTCAACATGAAACCACATGTCTACTTTGCATCCTTTAAGTACTTCCTGTGTGAATGTCCTTGAAAACATGGTCAATAGTCAAATAGTTTTGCACCATTAAATTGCACACCCCATGGTTCCTATGTTTCCTTTATCTGGGCGCAGGTGGCGCCGTCTGGCTCATTCCTCATGACTTTCCCTCGAAATGTATGAATGGTGGATAACAATGCAGCTAGTCCTTTAATTCCATGACATGCACTTCCGGTTCCATTTCCTGCGCAGCTGCGGCGTTCCAACAATGTCTCCATCAATGTCAATTTCACCTTGATTGACACGTAATTGCACATCATAACCAATTGATGAATTTCTGAATGAAAAGTGCGAACAAAACGAATGTTCGTGATGGATGAACGGATCGATCATTCGCATCGTGAATCATTTCGAACACAAATATGGCGACTACAATGACTGAAACAGCATTCAACAGCTGAATTTAGACCATCCAATCAATATATATGGCAATCTTCATCATTTTTCGAGCGTGCCATCAAATGCCGCTGAACTGAAGAGTACATGATATGGAATAGATACAATATGGGCCATGCATGGACATGTAACAGTTGTTCTGTATTTTGTCACACCAGGAATTGAACACATTTAGAGAAATATGGCCCTAAGCTAATGTTTGGCAATAATATGTTCACGATGCAAGATAAAAGAACAAGACACCATGTATCATTATAGTGTTACCTGGCACATGATACATGATAAGAGTACAAGACATCAGAAATTAGTTATCATGCATCATGTATCATGAGTGATACCTGATACATTATGCATGATAACGGTACAATACTTATCATATGTATCATGTAGAGATATCACTCTCAAGATACACGACAACTGATACATGATACATTATGCATGATAAGGAAGGGTCCAAAACATCATATATCATAAACCATATATGTATAATGTATCAAGTACCATGGTACATGATACATGATGCATGATAAGGGTACAAGATATCATGTATCAGTTATCATGTATTATGTATCATTAGTGATACCTTGCACATGATACATGATATATGATGCATGAAACATGATTCCTGGTACATGATACATTATGAATGATAAGAGTACAAGACATCAGGAATCAGTTATCATGTATCATGCATCATGAGAGTGATACCTGGTGCATGATACATCGATAACTGATACATGATACATGGTAAATGATACATCATGCATGATAATGGTACAATACATTAGGAATCAGTTATCATGTATCATGCATCATGAGAGTGATACCTGGTGCATGATACATCGATAACTGATACATGATACATGGTAAATGATACATCATGTATGCATGATACAGAGTACAACACCTGGCATGTGATACACAATACGTTATGCATGATAAGGGTACCAGACATCACGTATCATGTATCATGAGTGATACAGGATACATGCATAATAATGGTACAAGACATCAGGAATCAGTTATCATGTATCATGCAACATGAGAATGATACCTGGTGCAGGAGACATGATACAAGATAACTGATACATGATACATGGTAAATGATACATCATGTATGCATGATACAGAGCACAACACCTGGCACGTGAACAACGATACATGATACCTGGCATAATGGTATAAAACATGATTCATGATACATGGCACATGATACATTGTAAATGACTACATGTAAGTACATTGGCCATAGGGTTGCCATGCATATCTTGACCTTATGGCACATATATCATCCAATGCATGGGTCCACATAGTTTTCCCTTCGTTGTTACACGATTTAAACCCCGCCCAGAATTCCGCGTCGTTAATTCGCAATAAAAACGCGTATAATTTTCGCCTTTCTTCGTAATTAATCCACCGAAATGGATGCATTTTGCTAATCGGAGGCCAACCCGGCAAATTAATTAACACAAGACCGTCCATGGCTTTTATCGTTTCTCCGTCATGCAGAAGCCGAGGTCCGATCAATATCATCATCAGCATCGTGTACTTTTGTGTGCGATACATGGATACATGATCACGCCATATATATTCCCAAAAGGAGACCAAAAATGCACTTACACAACTTGAAATATTCAAACATTTTCATTTTCCCTATACTTCTATATGTATGCATGTGGCAGGCAATTGGCGCATGTCGAAAATCCATTAATATTCAACTGAAATTTCCTTTCACAAAAGTAGATAACCACAGTGAGGAACATCATACAGGGACATAATGCGACACTGTGAGTCATAAAAAAGTAGAACCCAATCAAAAGAATCCCACCCGTACCTCGACCCTGTTCGTGAACCGAAAAGTTCGTGATCCGAATCCATTTTTCCCATTGCGATTAGAGTAAATTTGTATATTGTGTAGATAAAGATATCAATTGCAACTTAAAATTACATTTTACATGACTGAATTATCTTCATTTTTCTAAGGACATGTTTTTGTAACTTAAGGATAGGCATACACTGGTGATTTTTATTCAAGAAACTGTTTAATCACCAAATTGAACCACACTGGTTTTAATGGGCCCTGCCCACTGCGAATTTTTAATCCCCACAACTAAATAATTGAAACAGGTTCCATTGTTGGGTGATTTTATTACTGAAAACCTGTTTGTCAACCTGAACCAAGTTTCATTTTTGGGTGATCTTATTACCAAAAACCTGTTTGTCAACCTAAACCAAGTTTCATTTTTGGGGGATCTTATTACCAAAAACCTGTTTGTCAACCTCAAACAGGTTTTGGGTGATAACAAGTGGAAAAAACCCACTAGTGTGTGCCTAGCTTTTAATGAGTTTCAGATGCTAAAATGACATTTAATGTATATCTTTATTGTAGTTCGAGTGCTCTATAGCAGTGGCTATGTTAGCTCTTGCAAGCATTGGAGACTTGAATTGAAGCAGTATATATTGGAGCTTACCTGAAGAACCGTACAAAATACTTTTTTAGATACTAATACTTTATTTTATCAAGAAGCAGATATCCCTTTACAAGCCCCCTCTTCCTTGTTGTTTTCAACATAATGTACTTTGGCCCTTTTGGCATTGTAAGTGTTTTATGCTCTTTTGAGTGCTCTTCGGTGTTGGATAATTCCTTGTATGAATTAATCTTAACAGTGAATAAATATAATAATAATAATAATATACCTCCCCCCTGCCATATGGCATTTTTTGCTGACTGTAGGGTACTGAGTTGAATTGAATTAAACATCTTTAAAAAATGTCTCAGTCATAAAACCAGTCTTAACATCAGTATCAAATACAAAAAGTCATCAAATGAAATTTCAACCGCTGGTAGTGATTATTTCAAAGGCGTTTCGGGGAATTTTCTGCAAAATCAAGCCCTCGTAAATACGCGATTTCTAAGCCTGTAATGGAATTTGCGTGAAAATATCACATCATGCTGAAAATGCGAGACATTGCGGCATTTGATTAATTAGGCTTAGCGTTCGCACAATGCCTATGTAACAATCACATGGAGGAGACAAAAGAGGGCGGAAAGGTCGTTCATCAAAGATATACGTGTATCGTACATGTAAATGTTCGTGTAATCGGAGTTGTAATGGCGCTCTGCCTTAAGGATCAACGTCATGATGTTGCCAAAAAATAAAACAGCATCAGCTAACAACAAATTGACTTTTAAAATAAATGTCCAATTTCACTATGCGCAAATTGTTGCAATTTATCATCATTACGTACGAAAAAAGCAATATGTATCAAATGTAATGAAAATGCTTTTAACAATATCTAATTTCTGCATTTCAATATAAAATTAATTGCGAAAACATATAACTCCATCATGGAAGGGAATGGAGGATATTGAGGAAAAATTCCACCGAAATCTGAGAAATCATACAAAATTCAAGCTGAATCGGCAAAATATAAAAAAGGGAATTGCACTTTTGCATTAAAAACGTACATTTTATCCTCTAGAGATGCAATATTTTGAATTAAAAGTGTGATTTTTACAGGGTTCCCAAATTTTTTTGAAATAAAATTTCCTAACTTTCAAGATTTTTCCAGATTTTTTTTTGAATTTTTCCATGAATATGAAATTTTAACACTTTTTTACTTTGTGTTTACTTAGAAAATATAATTGTAGCAAAATGGTAAAAAAATCAAAACATGAACATTTAGAACAATGAAATTCCCTGACTTTCAAGGTTTTCCCAGAATTTTTTTAAATTTTTCCATGAATATGAAAATTGAACACTTTTTTTTACTTAGCAAAGATATTCATTTGTTGTAAAATGGTAAAAAAAATTGAAACATAAACATTTAAAACAATGAAATTCCCTGACTTTCAAGGTTTTTCCAGACATGTTTTAAAATTTTTTTCATGATTATGGGACATTACCACTTCATTTTTTTTTACTTTGTTTTTACTTTGCAAATATATTTATTTGATGTAAAATGTCACAAAAAATTGAAAACATTTGTAAGTTAAAGATTTTAAACTAATTTGAAAAGCCCCTTGACTTTCCAGGTCATTTCCATGACTCTCACAAATTCCCTGACATTTCAAGTTTTTCCAGATTGTGGGATCCCTGTTTAAGGTGGGAAAAAACCCCGCAGTACATGCAACATAATTAAAATTACGATTTACCAGATGCTCGCAATTTCGTTTCTAAATATAAAAGTTTTCGTATAAAGACATCGCATTTTCAGGATTAAAAAAGGGCACATTTATTACAGCTATTAGTCACGATGCGATGTTTCTATATAAAACTAACCTTCGTAAAAAAAACCACAACCTCAAGGAATCGAGTTATTTTAAGAAATTTCATGAAATTGTGCCAACTATTTGTCGCAGTTGCACGAAATTTGTAGATCCCAGGGACACGATTTTTTAAGGTATTGTCACATGCACATAAACCAAAAATATACGAAGTGTACAGAAATAATTTTAAGGAAACTTTTGATTGTGATATAATTTTGGCTCATTTTAGGCCTTATGAAAATTGTGTTATGAAACAAACCAAAATTGGAAAATAATAAAGGACCTATGGTATTTATCCATCTACACTGTGAGTCATAAAAAAGTAGAACCCAATAAAAAAAATCACAACTCGGTGAAAAATGCTTCGATTAAAATGAAATTTGGCACTTACATAGAATAATAGTGCAGGAACAAAAAAATTGTTCCGGACATGTTACAAATCTCGGATTTTTTTATTTTCCAACAAGATCACACACTCAGTGGACTTCATTACCTTTTAAAAAAATAGACCAAACGGGTTCTGATTTGTTTTCTTAGGAAATGTTTCTTTTTGGACACAGTGTATACGTATTATAAAACTGCCATCATTTTGTTTTATTTATTATTTTTTTTATTGAACATTTATTCCCCAGTTGGAAGAAACTAAATCAACAAGTGGCCATCTAGTCACCGCCCAAAGAGGGGAGGAATCGATAATGTCAACATCATATCGAAATTGTTTGCTCAAGTAATTTATGAAAGCAACGTTGAAAAAGGATTGATCAGCAGCGTTGATTTCTGTTTGAATTAAACGGCCTCAGGCCAAATCAAACAAAATGGTGCACACCATCATAACGAGGGGCTTCGATCTGCTGAGGAAGGGGAAGGGGAAGGGGGTGGCGAATGCAGAGCCCGAGAGATGGCGCTGAGCATCGCAGAAACATTCGTGTACACACATGTATAGTATTTGCACATGTGTTTTATGTTTAGATACACAATCGAGTTTGTTTAAAAACAAACAGTGCCTGTATTTCTCTGTGGTTGTATACATGTAAAAAAGTAGGAGAAAATATGGTATAATATTCCAAAAACGTAGCCTTCGAGGTAGACAATATTATTGATCGATGATAAAAATGTGCAAAACTCACAAAATTCATTCAGCGATGACGTCGTTTGAACGTGTCAACGACTGAGTTACATTTTCAAAATATGTAACGATAAAAAAAAAATGGCATAAATTTGAAAGAATCGATAAATGAATAACTGTTGCATTAATATTAATGACAGAACATCACGAAAAAAGCCTGAAATAAGCCTAGCAAAAAAATAAAAAATCTGCACTATTTCCAGCTTAAAGCGATTTGCAAAACTTTTGCTACATGTACGGTACGGTTTATTTTTTCAAAAGACTCTACATGATGTAACAGGGTTCCACCAGAAATAAATTTTTTAACTTCCCTGACTTTTACAGAGTTTTAAAACAAATTTTCCATGACCATCCGGCAGAAGCGAGGTTTTCGAAAATATGTTTTCGATAAAAGTTTGCAAATCAAGTTTCCGTTCCGATGCTTCAGAAAACTTCTTACGCTTTCGAAAGCATTTTAGAGGTGTTCAGGATCAAAGGAACAATGTTTCCACTTTACGGCGCTTGTACCACCGCATGTACTTTGCCTTCGGCTTAATTTGTAGCCGGTGCACAAAAACACGAAGCAAAAGCGAGGTTTTCGAAAATATGTTTTCGATAAAAGTTCGCATATCAAGTTTCCGTCCCGATGTTTCAGCAAACTTCTAGGCTTTCGAAAGCATTTCAGAGGTGTTCAGGATCAAAGGAACAATGTTTCCACTTTACGGCGCTTGTACCACCGCATGTACTTAATTGACTTCGGCTTAATTTGTAGCCGGTTCACGAAAGCACGAAACAAAAGCAAAGTTTTCACAAAACATGATTTCGATAAAATTGTACTTGCCAAGTTTCCATCCAAATGAGCTAATTTCTAGGCTTTTTTGTTTTCAAAAGCATTTTGCAGATCGTCCAAGAGGGGGAAGTCTGGATAAAAGGAAACAACTGTTTCCACTTTACAGCCTTTGTAACATGTGACCTCAATAATCCTCTCCACCATGTGTGGCCCGATTTGGCCTCACTTTTCGGTAGGGTCCCAGACAATGAGGTCGAGGTTTGCCCCCATTGCATGGCAGGAGTGTCATCATTTCAAAACTGTTGCTCTGTTTTTCCTACTTTTTGGGGGTTTTTACACCTCTGCTTTTGGAAGCATGTTTTGATGTTTCGTGTTTCATGTTTTCATGTTTCCATGGTGTGCAACCGGCTTAACTTTTTTTCTTTACATTTTGGTCGCGAACACATTTTGTCTTTTAATATCTGTCATTATGTGAAAATATTATGCAAAATAAGATATATAAAAAATTGGCTTATGACATTACCTCAGCGAGTTTGTCGAATCTGGCAAAAAGTATGTTGAGAATCCTGACTAGGTCGCTGGCACAATATGTCGATGAAATGGCTGTGAAACCAACGATATCGGCGAAAAGGATGCTGAAAATACAAAAATAAATAAATAAATAAAAACCTATGATTTCAGAGAAAAAAAATGAAAAAGAGAAGGAAAAAGAAATCTCCAGACACTGGATGACATTTGAACACAAAGCGTCTCAGAAAAGGTTACGAGCCAACATATTTTCAAAAAAAAAGTAAACTAAGAATCAGGGCAAAAATCAATCGCTCGCTATTTATATCCTGCATTTCTACCAACATAATATCAGTAAACGATGTTAATGTAATATAGATGATATAACCGAAACCAAGTATCCGAGTGGAAAAATTTCCACAATATATATAAATATATACACTGTAAAAATGGCATGCGTTAATATAAGACCCTTTAAGTGTTTTTTGCTTGTAGAGAAAATCAAGACCTCATATGGATTTAAATTTCACACAACTATCTCATTGTGAGTTTTTAATCCCAGCAACTAAATAATTGAAACCGGTTCTATTTTGTGGGTGATTTTATTACCAAAAACCTGTTTGCCATAATGACAAACAGGTTTTTGGGGCGATTCTAAGTTGGAAAAATCTCTAGGGTGAGCCTATCCTTAAATGCACAACACTTCTTAATTTGTTTTTAAAATAAATACAAAAAAAGAAAAAGGCTGCAGGGAGCAAACCTGCAACCTCAATAACTCCAACAAACAAACCTTATGCTTTAAACCTATGAACTTTCCGCACAACTGAAGAAAAGCGCAATAGAAAATATATAGCGATGGTCAATGAAAGCGCATAAACGGGGCAAACCCGAAAAATGCGGTAGGTGAATGTTGAACAATATTCACAAAATATCAAAGTTTAATTATTGAGACTTAATTAATAGGTGATGTTAGCATTTTAAGCAGAGTTGCTGATGCCGCTAACAATCGAGAGTTAACAATCGCTCAACCTCGCAATTCGGAACGTATAATTTTAACAAACGCTTCGATGCAACCCGATCAACCTGAACCTTACTTATTTTTTAGCAGTTGGTGTGAGGGAAGAGGGGGGTTAACCTCCCTTTAAGAAAATATTATTCAGCATCATACGTCGTTATAAAAATCATGATGATCGCTATATGGGATCACACTGTGCTATTCACGCTATAAAAAGCAAAGGGAGTAGATCATAAAATATCTTTGTTGTTATTTGCTATAAATAAAAAAACACACCTCAATGCAATGCATGGGTGTTGAGCATGTTTTGCAAATGCAGTCGTTTTGAAACATTAAAAAATTGCTTAACTGTCGGAAAATAGTGTGCGACACAAAGGAAGGCGAAACTATCTAAATCATAACAACATTATAGCATACTATAAAAAAACAAGTGAGGATCAATCAAAAAGTCAAACTTGCTCTTTGAAGATGCATTACCTAACAACATCTAAATATGGCATGTTTCAAAATTGCCTGCTTTAAGGGGGATAAAGGGAGTGGGGGAATAGTGTTAGTTTTCACCATGAAATCACTCATTTTAATAGTGTGTGACACTAGGGAAGTGAAAACATCAAAATTACAATAACATTATAGCATTTTTTGAAAAAAAAGAGGTGAGAATCGATCATAAAACTTCCTATTACCCCTCACAAAACTTCACATCACAACACCTAAGTATTGCATGTTTCAAAATTGCCTGCTTTAAGGGGAAATATCTAAACTTTCGAAAAATAGGTTTTGTCCCAAAAGTAAGGGTAATAATATTTTATTCAATTGTATATAAGACACATGACAGTTAGAACTCAGTACAACCCTTGGGAAGCCACACAGTGGTTCCAACGTTTTTTTCCACATGCCATAGCAGTACAGGGTGCAGCACAAATCCCGAGATGAAAAATTTAGGGGTCATTCAAAAAGAACGTCCCCCAAAATTCCTTCTAAAATTGACTCCCCCTACCCCAGCGGTCGGGGAACCGGGGTAAATTACCCCAAATGGGGTAAAAATGAAATTTGTTTGAGTAATAGGGAAATTTTTCTAATATTTAAATTGCTATTTCATAACCGTGTTAGTATGTTTACTAACTTGTCAACAAAATGTCAACAAAATTAATTCAATAAATAATGTTTATTTAAAATTTACATTGATTGTTTTCTTATCAGAATGGGGAAAGAGGGGTAATATCGACTTACGCAAAAATATTTTATGGTAATGGTTAAAAAAGTTCCCCGACCGCTGGTTTAGAACTTCGGTCACACTTATTTGAAAGTAGCATTTATTCTCTCGAGACGCCATTTTCTTTTCACCTTTGACTTGCACTTTTGTGACATCACTTGAACACATTTACTAATAATTTACAAGTTGCTGAGATTATTGGTGGAATGCCATACAACAACTCCATAATTTACAACTTGTAACTTGTACACTAATACTTGTACATTTTTGTGGAATAGGGCCCTGCAGGGAAATCAGTGAAATAAAAATTATGCTGACGTGCAGCGCCACCTACATGAAGTACACAACTGGAAAATGTCATTAAAATATATATTTTGTTGCCACTTGGGACCCCAAACATGGAATGAGAGAGTGTAATCCGAGGGAACTAAACTAAATGTTAAAATGGCGAGTGTAAGATTAGACCATTTCTATTATTGATTTAGGTTTTAAGTATTTAAGAAGAGAAACCTTTTATGTTTGCGAGTGTGTCAAAGAAAAGATTGGTTAAATAGAATGGAGAACTGCGTCTATAGAAGATAGATTGCAACAGAGTTGTGTTTTTTTTCTATCAATTGTCCAAACTTTTGGATTCTTAGGTTTCAGAAACATACGACATACGAAAAGTAGGCCTAAAAAAAGCAGCCGTTTGGTTTTGGCAAAAATCCATTAACTATTTAGAAAGCTATACTTATCAAAGTTTTCTCAGGGGAAGCGGAGAACAGATACAACGGCGCTTCAGTCCACTCGACTTACCAGAAAAATAAATACACGCATAAAAAAAACAAAGTGGAAACACATCCAGTTTCTTATTTCCAAAAAAAAGGCCTAAAGTTAGTCTGTTGGCATCGCAAGATCAACGATGCAAATCACATGGGGTTAGAAAAACTAAAAATGTTGAATAAAAAAGTCTTGTAATAATGTATGTCCGCATACATGCAAATTATGTCCACATACATGCAAAGTATCTCCACAAACATGTAAAAATATCCACACACACGTAAAGTGTGTCCATATACAAGTAAAATATGTCCACATATGTAAAGTATGTCCTCATACATGTAAAAATGCCCACATGCATGTAAATATGTCCACGTACATGTAAATATGTCCACATAAATGCAAAGTATGTCAACAAACATGTAAAAATGTCCACATGCATGTAAATATGCCCACATACATGCAAAGTATGTCAACAAACATGTAAATATGTCCACGTACATGTAAAATGCCACACACATGTAAAGTATGTTTACATACTATATGCAAAGTATGCCCACATGCATGTAAAGTATATCCACATACATGTACATAAGTCCACATACATGTAAAATGCCACACACATGCAAAGTATGTTTACATACTATATGCAAAGTATCTCCACATTCATGTAAAGTATCTCCACATATTTGCAAAGTTTCTCCAAAAATATATGTAAAAATGTCCAAACACATGTAAAGTATGTTTACATACATGTAAAAATGTCCATATACACATAAAGTATGTTTATATACACGTAAAAATGTCCACATGCATGTAAAGTATGTCCACATACATGTAAAAATGTCCACATGCATGTAAAAATGCACATATACATGTAAAGTATGAACACATACATGCTGAAATTCACTTAGTTTTTTATTAACTTGATGACAGAAAAGGCTGTTTTCATTTTACTCAATAAATTGACTTTCAGTGCAGATTTCACTGTCAGTTATTGATTTTTGTTTTCAAATATTATAATAATTTCAATTCAAACCCCTTGATAAAAAAATTGCATTTTGCAGACATAGTATATATAAGACATAAGCAATTTCTCATTTCTATTTCCTGTTTTTGCAAATTGGACCGTTGTTCGCTAAACTTTCTCTAGACGTAATATTTGTAGCGCGGCTTACGAATACTGTATTTTCATATAAAATGACAAGTAATTTTGTACTATATATTGAACGATTGAAAAATGGTTCTGACGAGCATGGATTTACAAAAAATAATTGCTGTCTCCAAAAGTGAAAAGTTGTCCAATTAATTTTCAACATATCTTTTATAAATACGCGATCTCTTAAACCCGCTCTAATTTACAGCGCCGCCTGTCGTCTGACCCGTCCATCTTAATTTAAATCTTTCAAAATATCGCTGCTTCAGACAAATTTATGATGAAACATTGCACTGGGGGATTTTCTGGGATTTTATCCAAAATTCCGCTTTATTTCTGCTCGGTTTACGCCAACTTTCTCTATCGACCTTTTCTGAGCCTTTTTGACCGGAGCTTAAATTGAAATAAACAAGGCTTAACCTGTTTTCTCTAAAGACCTACAGAAGCTTTCACGTAGTTCATCCAGATGTGAAATTCCCTGTTATAAGTTGAATTAAAGCCATTTTTAAATAATTTTTCAATTACCCCTGCAAGCGAGCAATTTTGAAACATGCAATACATGGGTGTTGTAAAGTGAAGCATTTCAAGGGGCAAGTTGGTCTTAGCCTGTTTTTATTGTATACTGTAATCTTGTTGTGATTTCTGTAGATTTGTTTGAATTTTACAACAGTGGAGTGATTTAAATACAAAAACTAAACCTATTTTTCAAAAATTATACAATATTTTAATGTTTCCCCCTGTAAGCAGGCAATTTTGAAACATGCAATACATGGGTGTTTAAGGTGAATAAAAAATGGTGTTGAATCAAAAAATGTTGTTGAATTTTAAATGGTGTTAAATCAAAAATGGTGTTGAATTAAAAATGGTGTTGGATCAAAAATGGTGTTGAATGAAAAATGGTGTTGAATCAAAAATGGTGTTAAATCAAAAAATGGTGTTGAATCAAAAATGGTGCTGCTGAATCAAAAAATGGTGTTGAATCAAAAATGGTGATGAATCAAAATTAGTGTTGAATCAAAAAATGGTGTTGAATCAAAAATGGTGTTGAATCAAAATTAGTGTTGAATCAAAAATGATGTTAAATTAAAAATGGAGTTAAATCCGAAAATGGTGTTGAATTAAAAATGGTGTTAAATCAAAAATAGTGTTGAATCAAAAATAGTGTTGAGTCAAAAATTGTGTTGAATCAAAAATGGTGTTGAATCAAAAATAGTGTTGAATCAAAAATGGTGTTGAATCAAAAATAGTGTTGAGTCGAAAAGGGTGTTGAATCAAAAATGGTGATGAATCAAAAGTGGTTTTAAAATCAAAAAATGGTGTTAAATCAAAAACGGTGTTGAATCAAAAGTGGTATTAAATCAAAAATGGTGTTGAATCAAAAGTGGTATTAAATCAAAAATGGTGTTGAATCAAAAGTGGTATTAAATCAAAAATGGTGTTCCCTGGTCAGTTGTAACTCTCCCCCTGGTCAGTAAGACAGTGGGGCAAACCAAAAAGTACTGGCACCTATTTTTCGAAAATTAAGATATTTCTTCCTGTAAGCAGGCAATTTTGAAACATGCAATACTTAGGTGTTGTGAGGTGAAGCATTTTTAATTCACCCTCTTGAATAAAAAGAAAAGCCACTAATCCAATTTAAAATTTCTCTTCAAAAATGAAATTAATACTTTTTTCAAAGAAGTCCAAAACTGTGCTGCATCCATTTCAATATATTTAACATTTAAGAAGGTGAAGCTTTAAAAACCTCAGTTACAATGGTGTTGCTAAGTTACTAGTTTCTACGCGACCAAATTTCGCCTCCTCTTTTCATCTTTTTTTTATTTCATCCTTCGTTTCAGCCATATATATACAAATCGATAAATTCACACTTGTATATTTAGGCCTAGGCGATTCATAATGGCCGAGCGAGTGAAGCAGAAACATCGAAATTTAATAATTATTTATACGTTCGCGTGCATGAGTAGGCTTAAATCCTGTCAAACGATTTATTGATACAATTCAATTAAGCCTTTTTGCACGAATGCATTTGCTTAATTGTACGAAACGCTTGTAGCAAAAAAAGGATTCGACGGATAAAAATGTTTGCGTACATAGCTTTATAGTACCATGTTTCCCATATTTGCATTTATTCACCACATTATATGCCCATTTTCTCCATCTTATGTCCATATTGTAAAAATATTCACATACAGAGAGGACACAAAAAATCTTTTTCATTAATTCGTAACTTTTTTGTTTTTTAATCAGAGTAAATCCAATTTTGCACAAATATTGGCAACAAACATACAAACAAAACAGCTATTTTAATTTTCACTCAGTGTCCTCCATCCGCTGCACTACATTGCGCTATCGGGCAATTGACGAGTCGATTACCGTTTGATCGAGTTCATTCCGAGCGACCAGAATTTGGTTTCTTAAATTTTTGACATCGCAAATCTTTGTTCGGTACACTTTTTGCACCAAATTCCCCAGATATACGGTATTTTCGGACTTGTTCGTGTTCCGGCAAGATGTTGCACCGGCACACACCACTCGAGAAAGTGTTCAACTTGTCCAACGAGAGACTCCTTATTTTATACCACCTGTCATTTGGCCACCAAATAGCTCCGATTTAAACCCCCTTGTTCATTCCATCTGGGGGAATTTAGTGCATAAGTGTACAAAACAAAGATCTTAAAAAGACAATGACCAGGAAGTAACCGGACCCCCATTGTTACCCCACCACTACACAGCTGAAACAACCCACGAGAAGGTAAGACGCCAAATTCTGGACGTGTGTGATAACCTTGATCAAACAGTAATCGACTCGTCAATTGCCCAATGGCCTCAAACGCCTCCGCACATTTGTTGCAGTGGATGGAGGACACTTTGAGCACAAATTGAAATAACTGTTTTGTTTGTACGTTTAAAAAATTGGATTTTGAGTAAAAAACAAAAAAGTTACGAATTTATGAAAAACGTTTCACATGCGCACTTATTAAAATAAAGACTATATCACGACATGTTCACGTATAGTATTATTTGTAAATTGCAGGGAATATAAAAGTATAGTTAATATTCCAAATCTTGCTAGTTCTACGTTTAATTTAAGATTAGACGATTCGTCGTGCAATTTCCAAGCCATGATCCTTTTCTTCTTAAATACGTGATGCTCGAGAAATAAGGTTAAATTATTCATGAATTTGCGTCTGTTTTGCCAACGATAAGTGCGTATAAAATATTAAAACACATCTGGCACGGTGTGACTAATACATCTTTATGGATGGAGATAAATAATTCAATTCATCGTTTAAAGAAAATGTAGGAAAAAATGAAAAATACCCCCAATTGTGTTTTTCACCAATTTCAAATGCAAGAAACATCTTAAAGAGCACATATAACTTTAAGGGTGTACGATAAATGTAATGCGCACCACATGACCCAGCACGTCTAGACAAAAGGGGTTACATTTGGGAGTTATAAGGTTAGGAAATCATAACAAAAACTAAAAGACCAGAAACAGTAGGTGATGAATGATGGGAGAGTTCGTCAGTTAGGATAATGGTTATTCTGTATAGCAGTCAGATGATCAGGGGACAGGGGGAGGCTAGTAGAAAATGAAAGAGGTCTGGAGGGTTGAGGCGAGGTAGAGGTATTGAATTTTGTTTTGTGGATAGAATAAGATGGTGGCAGCAGTTAAGAGTAGGAGGAAGAGGTACCAATCAGATGGGATTGAATCGCAGAGTAGCAAGGGAGATGGGGATCAATGATGATTAAGCCATTTTTTGTTAGTATTTTTAGAGGGTTTATTTGCATTTGGAATATGAATTTTTTAGGAAGAAAGGAATGTTAAAAGAAAAGTAATGTTGAAGTGTGCGGCAGTCTCACTATACAGTATAGGTTCATAAAAAAACGCATATGGATATAAAAATAGTTGTGCTTACCTGACATTTTCGTGTCTTTTCATGTAAATCTTTTTAAATTGTGCATCGGCAACTTTGTCATAATGTCCCCTGATTTCATTGGCAACGTGTTCAGGAAGTACAGAATGCAGCAAACGTTGCTAAAAAAAGAAAAAAAACATTAGATCAACATTTTTAAAATAAATCAGCGAGACAAACTTTTTAAAAAATATTACTCATATTTCACTCGACTTGCATATTTTATGAAATTCGATTAAGCATAATTCATGTTAGACATATGACACATGACATTCAACATCTGCATAAATATTATTCCATGCAAGTCAAAAACAGAAACAGCGAAGGAAGTTAGATAATGAAATAAGCATAAAACTAAGAAATTATTCATAAAAATTGGCCAAAAAATTCATGCAGCAGCTTACTAATGCATTATTAATGCGTTATCGCATATGCGAAGACAAAATATCTTCATAAATTTGAATGAAAATGAAGAAATCCACTTTGTCGCATGAGGATAACATCAAGACTGTATTTAAATAAAATTATTTACAATTTTTTAAAGTTCATGGTTCAGATATGGGAATCGATCTCACCTTAACTTAATAACCCGAGATACGAATTGCGGGGGATGGGGGGAAAGCGTTTGATATTTGACGTCATAAATTTGAAACTGCAGCAATAAAATATAACGCTGGCAAATTTATTTAATGCGTGACTAACATAAGGGTAAATCCTACTTTTATTCCCTTCTAATGATGACACCATAATTCATAAGCAAACGACTGGGGGGATGAAATATATATATATATACTCTTCATCGGATTTAAATACACTATATACATCAATTGATAGCTACATATATAAATTTCAAAGCAAACGCGCTATATTTCATATTTAGAGGCAGGAGATGAATCTTTTCGGTAAAATTGCGGAGGCAGTTTTTGAACGAGAAAACTCCATATTTCATACTAATTGGAGTAAAATTTGATGCATCGTCGCAGCAGAAATTATTCAGCATCATTCGCTAGCTGATGCGACAGATCTCAATTACGCTTCCACTTCAGCTTCCACTTCACTTTCCTCGATTCTGAAGTTTAGATTTGCACTAAAACCTCATGATTAAAACGTTGAATATAGCCGAAACAAATTTTAGGGAATTTTCGTATTAAATGGTAGCCATATTGTTTGAATTCGAATGCCTAAACGCGGAACATCATGTTGCACGGTTGTCATGGTTACGCGTTCTTTCTCACCAGTTTTATGGAAAATAATAGATGTCCACACATGACTGAATTATCTTCATATTTTCTAAGAACATGTATTGTAACTTAAAATGAGTTTCAAATGCTAAAATGACATTTAAAGTACAATAGAACCTCGCTAATCCTAACCTTGGCAGGACCTGGGAGTAGGACGGACCTGAAGGTCAAGAGATGACAACAACTTAGTTCTAGAGAATTAAAGTTGTTTTGAAAATGGATACTAAAAGGAAGGGAGGGGGTTTCAATAGAAAAACCTGTTTTGGAGAAGTGTTAGGTTACCAGATGGCCCACAAGTTTTAAGTAAACATAAAAGAACTGTGACAGGGTAGGATTAACCAGAAGAAAGACAAGCTGGGGTAGGATTAGCTAGGTTCTATTGTAGGGATGGAGTGGAGGATGTTAGTCATGTGCTATGTACATGTCAGGCCCTGAAGGATTATCGCAAGGGGATGGAGAATGGAACTGGAGTAGCTTGGTTTTGATGGGGACGAGTGGCAAAATCAAAACGCCGCTAATATGTACAGCAAAGCGCTTATTTGGGAAGTGGTATATGCTGCAATGCCAGTGGAAAGAAGGGTTGGAGCAGGGTGTGAGGCAGAGTCCGAGCACACATTCCGACCTTTGACCTTGCCCCCGCCTGTGAGCCATGCCAGGTGACTCAGCGGGAAAAGGAGAACGACCCTTGGCTTACTCGCCTAGCTAGACGCTTGGCCAAAGTTTCTCTATGTAGTCAGGAACGACCCCTGACCCCGAGGTCACCCACATTCCTTTTGCTGAAATAAAAATTTTGGCAAATGTGGGAGGGCGCCACTTGCTCTTTTTGGACGGAATAAAAAGAAGCAAGTGACCTGACTGTGGGTCAGATGTTCTTACAGTATATATCAGGATAAGGATCAAGCAGTAATTAGATTTCGGGATTAACCCAAGTGATTAGTGCTCCTGATTTTGAATTGTATTTCGTCTCCTTGTCTCACACAAGGAGCAGTGCAGTGTATATACACCTCAAAAATTTGTGTAGCGACTCCTAGTGAGTACCCGTCTCAAAGGGCGCTACACATCATAGTCATAATGTTAAATGTTTTTAGAAACACGTCTCAGTCTTAAAATAAGACTTAAAATAAGTCCAGATGCATACAATTTTAGGTGTTTATAAAGAATAAGACCATACATGACCCAGATATAAACAGCAGAGTATGTTTTTCACCCGTGTCATCTGATGCAAAGATAGCGAAACGTTGGTGGTGGTTGGCAATTTACACACAGGAGTCATGCGTAGCCCTATCGTAGTAGTAGACTGAATATCGCATTTAGATAGTGTTTGAAACACATAGAGGAAGGAAAGGTTTAAGTTTCGTCTTTTTTTACGACTGACTCGTGCTTTATTGGGCATTGAGCAGCAGGAAGGCGCTCGCAGTTGGGGCATAAAAGGGGCCAATGAGCAGGATAAAACACATCTATAGCCCTTATTTTAGATAAAAAAACAAAAAAATCATAAAATCCTAAGTGCAAGACCACCCTAAGATGCAGCAACGGGTGATTTAGCACTCAACTGCATCGTTGCCCATTCAGCGCAGCATATATTAAACATTTAAAAAGAGAACATGTAGTTGGACCGAGTGCTGAACATTTTACTGTAATCGACCTTCCAACCCTTCCACTCCTTGCATACATCATCCAGGCTAGCTCAATGGTGAAACGTATCTACGAGGGGCGGTCAAAAAGTCTTGCATATTCATTTATTATTCGAAAACCAAATGTCGTACAAAAAACTGAAATAGTCATTTTAAAGAGCAGGAAATTTTGGTTCTAGGTCACTACATGGCGTCATAATTCATGCAGAATTTCGAACAAACTATCAAAAACAAAATGGCGCCTCACTCGAAAGCGTTCCACGCGAGAGGAACAACGAAGTGTTATTCGTTTTTCAATGTTGAAAGTCATGAAATTTATAGTGGAATATTAGAAGTTTATGGAGAAAAATGTGTTTCATGAAGTACGGTTCAGAGGTGGTGTTTAAACTTTAAGAAAGGACGCAGAACTGTAACTGACAAACGGAGAAGTCCCCGTTCTGTCCATGCCAAAGCCCGCAAATTTAACATGTTTGGGTGGAAAACATTGAAACATCCGCCATACAGACCCAAGACCTTTCACCCAGCTACTTCTATCTCTTCGGTCCACTAAAGAAACACTCGAGTGGTCAAAAATTCCAAACGGACGATGATGCGAAACTTGCGGTTCGGCAATTTCCGCATAGTCGACATAATGCATTTTACGAGAGGGGTTTAAGCAATCTCATCAAACATTGGGATAAATCTGTCAACAAACTCGGGTCCTACATTGAAAAATAGAAAATTTCCTGCTCATTAAAATGGCTATTTCAGGTTTTTTTGTACGACAGCTTGTTTTTGAATAATAAACGAATATGCAAGACTTTTTGACCGCCCCTCGGATTTGGTCCTTTCAAACCAATTATCCCACAGATGGAAAAAAAAGCCACACGCTTTGATTCACTGTTAATTTTTAGTGGACTCAGCTTAAATTTTAGCCAAGAAAACGACTGCAACAATTTTACGAATACCGAAATTTGTAAAAAAGAATGAAAAAAAAATGCTGTCAATGCAAGTCCCACCCATAAACTCCAGATCCGCTAATTGGCTTTAATCCATTTTAAAAAGCCTTCCATATACACTTTACCTTAATAGAAATGGATTTCAGCTAAGATAACATCGTCGTTAAATTAGTTTGAAGGTTTGATTTGGTTTCACATAGTCATTCTGCTTTCTTAAGGTTGAATCACTCGATTAATTCCAAAATTCGTCTCCCCTTCATCTCCTCCCCTGTGGCTCTTATTTTAGACCCCTTAAGAGGGCCTTTTGGGGATGAGTCGTGACTCATAGCATACTGTTGCAATCCTTTGACAACAATGGCACGATTTACAATATCCACAGATTGTGACCAATTCAAGATTTGGGTGGAGTTTGAAGCCTGGACATCTCGTCTTTTTTATAAGACCTCGTTAGGTTACTATAGGAAGACTAACGAAGATTAAGGATAAGTTATAGGAATGGAGTTAGGGGCCAGCAACCAATAGTGAGATGGCAATTACGTAATTGTCCATCAATCCGAGTCCATGTTCGTGTCTTGAATTTTTCCCAACTTCTTCTTCTTCCATCTTAATTAAGATAAAACGAAAAATAACTCAAGTAAAGAAGAAAAAAAGTAGAAGAAGAAACATTTGAGTGGATGAAAACCGAACATTTCTCTTCATTTTCGACCAGTTTTCTTATTAAACGCATTCCGACAATGAAATTGTGGTTTCTTCTTCAATAACTAAAGATCAGTTAAAGGGGAGCCACATCTTTTCAGCAAATCTTCAATCAAATTTCAATTGTCCAAATATTGAATTGTTCAAATTTTGTGTTTTCAAAATTTCAAAATTTTAAAACAATATTTAAAATGTGTCATATTGTGTTAGTTTTGGCAATATTTAGCATAAGAATTGCCATATTTAGTATTTTAATTAAGGGTCATATTTAGCCAAATATGGGTCATATTTAACCACAGAATAATCCTATTCAACCACTGACTAGTAACATTTAACCACTGATTAGTCATATTTAATCACTAATTGGTCACATTAATGCACAGATTTGTCATATTTAACCACAGATAGGTAATATTTAACCACTAATTGGCAATATATGTAACCACGGATTGGTCATATGTAACTTTAGATTGGACAAATTGAACCAATGATTGGTCATATTTAACCACTGATTGATTAATACGTAAACAATGATTGGTCACATTTAACCACTGATTGGTCATACTCAACCACTGACCGGTCATATATCACCACTGATTGGCCATGTTTAACCACTTATTGGTAATATTTAACTAGTGATTGGTCACATTTAACCACTGAATTGTCATATTTAACCACTGATTGGCCACGTTCAACCACTGACTGGTCATATTTATAACCACTGATTAGTCACATTTAACCACTGATTGGTCATACTCAACCACTGACCGGTCATATTTCACCACTGATTGGCCAAGTTTAACCACTTATTGGTCATATTTAAACACTGATTAGTCACATTTAACCACTGAATTGTCATACTTAACCACTGAATGGCCACGTTCAACCACTGACTAGTCAAATTCAACCACTGTTTGGTCATACTCAACCACTGACCGGTCATATTTCACCACTGATTGGCCATGTTTAACCACTGAATTGTCATATTTAACCAATTTCTGGCCGACGCCGATGGTCGAGTGGGTTACGTGCTTGCCTCTCGATCCTAAGAAGCTGGGTTCGCTCCCAGGTCGAGGTC
>JAQGBW010001853.1:0-22882 GCA_034698625.1 Julus scanicus | reverse complement strand
TAAACTAAACATCAATCAGGTGATTTTTATTCTTCTGAGTTAGGTTAGGTTAGTTAACATTTTTTAGTTGTAAATATCAATTTACAAAAATTTAGGTGTAAATCATTAGTTGAACCAAATGTAGATAAATTTTTTTTAGTTGTAAAACTTTAGTGGAATTTTTATTTTGTTGAAGAAATTTAGTTGAAATTGCATGACTCCATCCGTCATAACTCTCCAAGCAGGGCCAATGGAAACCATGTCGTCAATGGAGGGTTGCAACACTTAGAAACCAGCTACTCTTGTTATTTGACTAACTAATCAATTCTGCTGTCATATGATCCCAATGCAGGTCACGAAATCCATAAAGCGGTTCCGCCCCTCAGTGTGCTTTACCATCCTTCCGGTTGCTCCATTATCAGTTAGAAAACCACTCAATCCAGATCGCAGTTCCTTCAACTTTTCCAATGCAGGCCACGTCTAAAAAAGAGCATCTGACCAAGATGGATGGCAGGCGAAATCCACTCCTCCGACCTCTTGCCGAGTTGCTGCTGAGCATCAGAGGACTCGAACCACGTCCACGCTGGGTTTACCACACGAAAGTTCAGATCCCTCCGATACCGTCGCCTCTGAAGACTCTACAATCCATGAAACCCAGCGCCAAACACCGTTCCGAGGAAGACTCGGGAGACAGGCACAAGCTGGGTCGAGCAATGCCGGTCCTGTTTGTGCTGCTGCGTTTCTACGGCATCGACTTCTCGCCTGCCAAGACTAGACCGGCGACCAACTGTACAAAGTTCCGGCGAACGCTGTCTAAGTTTCTATCGTACTCCATCGACATCGCGTGCGTAATACCCTACATCATCTACAGCATCGTGGTGGTGGACCCGGAGCACTCGACCCGGGCTTTCGAGATCTCAACCTACCTGTTGAAGATCAACCTCTTTACCTTCGGTTTGTCGCGACTGATCATGAAGAACCACTCGGACAAGTTCGACGAGATTCACGAACGCCTCTGCGGCTTCGAAGTCGACACTAAAACTTTCGACAAGGCCCGAAAGTATGCCAAGAGGCTCGTACTTTTCATCACGCTGGCGGTCAGCCTCTCGTTGCTGGTCCTCCTCGCGTACCTCGTAAGCATTTTCGTCATCTGCCGCTACGGTATCAACTTGGAGGAGAAGCGCAGTCACTGTACCTCTTCGGTGTGGCTTAATTTCAGTTACCACAGCGTTGCCACCTCCCTCTTCACGGCTATCTGCTTCTTCAGTTTCGCCTGCATTGCCTTCGCCTTCATCTGCTGTACGATCCTCCGGCATAACCTGAAAATGGTCACGGATAGCATCCTGGATGCCCCATCGACGCGGAATGCAGCCGAACGCTTCGTCCGCTTCGTGGATGTCCATGTAGAGACTCAGCAGCTTATCGATTTGATCGACACGGTTTTCTCGAAGATCCCTTTCCTCGTCATCCTGGTGCAGATTTCCTCAGTGGCCCAGGTCCTGCGCCTCCCCTCCTGCACCTATGTAATAATCGACGAAAAAATCATGGCGTTCTGCTCGTGTATCACCAACATAGCCCTTTATTGCGTCGCAATACTCTGGATCGTGGCTGCTTCTAGATTAAACCAAGAGGTGAGCCAAAACTCCCGAGTTTCATTTTCTCACGCATCCTAAATAGTGCAGATAAAAATAGAGCAAAAGAGAACTGCTGCCAGCTGAATGTGCCCAAAAGTTCATCTTTCAAATTGGGAGCGCCTAAAAAAAAAATGCTATATCATAACAAACATCAAACAAAGCTTACCCTAAAGCAGCAGTTCTCAAACTTTTTCATGTCAGAATCCTTTTGCACTCTAGTTGTTCCTGAAAGACGAAGAGCTAGTCTAAAGGACTCTCCAGGGTAGTACAAGGCTAGGACCATCAATTGAGAAAAGCTGCCCTAAAGTATAAATAACATGCAAGGAATCAATGTGTGGAACAGCATTCTCACATACTCACCGATGATAATATTCAGAGAACATTCGAGAAAACTATTTAAACATAGGAACTGTCCTTGGGGGCCATTCAAAAATTATGTCACACCTAGGGGGGAAGGGGGGGGGAGTGTTTTGTTTTTTGTGACAATTGTGACCAAGGGGTGGGTGGTTCGCTAATGTGACATCACACAATCAAAATTTATTTCAAATGGTAAAAAATATGCGGTAATTTTTTTTTTAAGATTTGAAATTTTGAATAGCAGTTGGGAAAAAAGATTTGGGTCGTGTTTAAAATTAAGTTTTTTAATATTTTTAAGTATTTTAACAAGTAAAATTATAAAAGAATATAGAATTATTAAAAAAATAATTGGGGGGAGGGGGTAGGGTAATCGACGGGTTGTGACATCATTATGGATGGGGTGTAGTAAAATTTGTGACAATTGTGATAAAGGGGTGGGGGTGTTTAAAAAGAGGCAAAAAAGTGTGACATAATTTATGGACCACCCCTTAAACATATTTCAAGATTATTATTAGATTAGGAAAAATATACAGTAAAGACAGTGTATAGAAAATATATTCACCATTTCATTTTGTCGAACTATCGTACTTCAGATACTTACAAGTAAACCGTTATGCTTCTTTTGTTTAGTTTTATCGCTCCATTAGAATCCTCTGTTTTATACTTGTAAAACACGAAAGATTTCTGGGTCCAATTTGGATGAAACAGGTAACATCTTAAGAAATGGGACTGGGCATCTGGCAGATTACTAAAACATGTATTAATGTTCTACTTCAATTTAAGCTCGTTCTCAACTACTTGATATACGTGGAGTACCTAAAAATCAAACCTGCCAGAATCACTCTGGGCGGTTACAGTTTTGCAGAAGCTATGGATAATGCTCGGGTAAATATAAACAAATGTCATAGGCATAGCCAAAAAAAAAAAAAAGAAAAAAGTAAAATCTTGGTAACGTGCTTGTTAAACCCATATTTCATTTCATTTCATCATTTTACATGAAAAAGTAAAAAACAAAAAAAAAATAGCAGAATGAGCGGTAAGTAAACTTAAGATTTGCATTGAGAATGGACCAGTAGAAATGCGCATGATTACTGCCAATAAATAAAAAAAACAATCACGAACATGCCAAATTTCAATCATGCAACACGAAGCTGCAAAGCCGTGACTTCACATCGTCTGCTCAGTTTAGAATCGCTATAGCAACGAAGTCATCCACGCAATCAATAAGTATTCATCAGCTTCGTTGCCGGATGAAATTTCAAATATAAGTACAGTCAAACCTTTCAGCTTTATTTCTTCTGTTCGTAATGTCTGCTCTTTTTAACCAGATGTGCACTGGACATCACGATACTCCCAATTTCCCAAAATTCATTAATAAATCCAAAATTGATAGTCGCCCATTTTTTTACAATCACATTTTGAAAATTTAGCCCAGTTAAATTTTACCAATCTTTCACCCCTTTCCCCCCCCCCCCCCCAAAAAAAAATCCGATCATTTAAGCTCAATTTCTATACACGAGTCCAAAACTAAATCTATTCTTCTTCGTCTAGTAAAAAGAGACTTTGCATATAAATATCTACTTAGCGAATGTTCCGCATTTTGCTCTTTGCTCACTATACAATCGCATTCCCTTAACGTAGACCAACCGAACAGAATTTGAGCATGCCGCAGCGGGTAAAAAGTTTAACAAAATGTTATCATTGTCTTTGCAGATATTTCAGTACTCGTTGGATTTCTTGAATGCCTTCTGATGTGACAATTGCAAAGCGAACTACTGCAAAAAAAAAAAGATTTGTAAAACAGCCATGCACATGAATAAAGAGTTGGTTTTTTTTTAAAACGGACAACAAATAATTTTACTACTATGATTGGGTTTGAAAACACTGGCAAAATGATTTCGTCGGCTACAAGTAGCGCTGAGTATTCAACAGTTCGGATGACCCAACTTCACCAGGAAGGTCCATTGGAAGTTGCAGTGTGCGCTTGTTCGCAACATTTCCTCGGGTCCATAGTTTTAAGTGTTGCATTTATGCGAAGGAGCTTCCTCGTTGTAAAAGTCTCACCATGGCCTTCAAAAAAAAAGCTGCATCCAGCGGCACTCGATATTGCTGCGTTTAACAATTACTAGACTCGCGTGAAATAAATTAACAATGAGTTACAAATTTAAAACGTAAGCACGAAACGTCAATGTCTCAACGAAGAAGGACGGAAGAGGGCTACGTAATAAAAAACGCCAATTAAAAATACAATGTCGATTGTTAATGGCCAACGGCAAAAGGCAGCTTTACTCCTCGACTGGGGATGGCAAGCATCCGAACAAGACGAGAACACCATTCCTTAGAAATATAGTTTAGGAGAAAAGATAGACATCTCTTTGGCTTATTCGAGAGTAGTTGAAATATAGGACGCCATTGCAACTGCCCGCAGATACATAAGCAACGCGTATCACGGTGTCGTTCAATTGAATTAAATATATGTATATATTTTTTTTTTTGATTTTTTTTGTTTTGTTATTACAATTATCCTGGCATGGAACACGATTTTGACTTAAGATGCGTACAATTAACGTTGCTACTGAAAATACGGGCTACAAAAGTTTCTATCTCTCATATTCTCTCTTTTGCGCCGATTCCTCTTTGATCACAGCTTTCATAATGCAAGCCTTCTTCGGCAAAGTCTCTACCAATTAGAACAAAGGCACAAATTGCTATGTTCAACGTTCTCCAACTTGGCCATCATGTTTTTTGGGGAAACAAAGTAAGCAGTACGACGAACGAGTGGCCTTACGTCCTCACCGAGGAGCAGAAGGTCCGTGGGAATCCTACCCCGGTCTTGGCTCGTAAGATAGCAGCATCCGATTAATAAAAAAGCTACTTTGTATAAGGTGCTAAAAGACCCACCTCTGCACAATTTTACCCTTTCACTGTTTGTAGAAATTCTTTTAGCGGCACAATTCTTGCTGTACTAATGTAGCTTCATTGCACTACACTCTGTGTCCAATTTTCAGATTTAACACGGGAGGAGAATCTTGGAATCCTACATAAGATTCAGTGCGCGGATGATTAATTTTACATGCGTTAACTTTAAGCGTTTCAAAGTGTATGAAACCAGCAGTTAACAGAGAAGACATGTTGCAATGTCAGCAATTATTACAATAGTTGGCACTGCAACATGTTTTCTCTTGTAATTGCTGGTTTTATAGGCCGAATTGGGTGTTTGGACTACAAACCCCCGATTCGGCCTACACAACAAGAAATGTACAATGAGAAATGCAAAAATTGTACTCTGATATTCTTTTGCAAAATTTTATCATTCTACCGCTTATTTCATAATTAAAAATTGACTATGCCAGCATCCAAGAGGGATTCTTGTCAATATTCTTATTATATTTTTTAGAAAAAATCAAAACTTAGGAGGATGACAAAATTTCGCAAAAAAAATACTGCCGTAGCGGGCTCTTATAACCGGCATGAGCCAAATTAAGTTTAGCAGCTCGAATTTAATGTCCAAAACTGGCAATTAATGATATTTTTTTTTGCAAAATTTTATCCTTCTCCCACTTATTTCATAAACAAAAATTGACTATGCCAGCATCCAAGAGGGATTCTTGTCAATATTATTATTTTTTTTTGGAAAAAAGCAAAACTTAGGAGGATGACAAAATTTCGCAAAAAATGCGGCAGTAGCGGACTCTTTTAATCATCATGAGCCAAATTAAGTTTAGCAGCTCAAATTTAATGTCCAAAACTGGCAATTAATGTAAGAGTACATATTTTGCATTTCTGGTCTAGGCAGAAATAAGGGGATGGTTAAGCTTCACCATAAGCAAAGAAGACAGCTGATGACCGCTGTAGCAGATAGTCTCGCCGCTATTATTGGTGTGGTCTACTATTAAGGCTGCTATAATATTGCATAGTTTTGTTCCACAGGCTATATATTGTGTCCACATCGATCTCGGCCAAGGCGAAGAACGGGCTATCGGTGCTCGAGTCCGCCGCCCTTCTCTTGGACAACCACCGGGTGAAGGTGGTGAGGGAGTCCGGGATCTTGTCGTTGAGCTGCACGTGCTGGATGCCCAATCTATGGGCGAGGATACCGGAAACGACCACATCGTCCACCCAGAAGTAGGGGACGGCAGTCGACTCGAGGTACAGGTTGAACGCCAGTTCGGCGGACATGACGATGGTCCATCCGGCGCAGTACGAGGGGTAGTAGTTGTCCGCGTACTCCTTCACGGCCACGTACCACTTGCTACGGTGACTCCTCTTCACGTAGGGCCTCTGGTACAGGACGCACATCATTAGGTCTGGAGGCGGTGGTCCGCTGAAGGCCCGCTTCAGGTAGTCCACCACCTGTGCCGTGTCCACGAAGATGTCGTCGTCAGCCTTGAACACGTACTGTGCGTGGCGACAAAAATGTGCCACCCACTTCAGACCCATCACGTGCTTGTAAGTCAGGTTCTTGTAGGTGTCCAGGAAGTTCCCCTGCACCATATCGCCGTGCTCGGCGCTCTCGGCGGCGATACCCTCCTGCAGCGCCGCCGTGGCCGGCATGCCGACGAGGAAGACCACGCGGACGGCTTCGCCGGCGGCGGCGCCCTCATGGCCCCACGTGGCACGGATGGCCCGCCGGCGGTCGGCGTGGTTAGGGGCGCTGTGCACGAATATGAGCATGAAGAGGGTGGGGGAGGAGTCGCACTTTTGACTGTTCAGTAGGAATTTGAAGTCGCGGCGGTCAACCAGCGTCGCCATGCGCCACGACGCGTTCCAGTGCGTCGCGTTCAGCTGCTCCCGCGGCAGTGGCGACGACTGAGAGACCGGCGGCTGGACGCTGGCCGTCTGTCCGCCGCCGCCGTCCAGGAAGACGCCAGGGTGCCAAAACACGTTGAGGAAATAGAGGAAGAGGAAGACGGCGCACAGGAACCATGTTTTAGCGGAGCGTTCCAGCCGAACTGCGAAATCCATGGCGGTGGGGATGGACGATGGCCGTTGGAAGTTGCGACATCTATGGCAACTGGAGAGGAAACACTGAAAAACAAAACACGAGACGTAATTAGAATACGGATCAAATGAGCATGATTGTTAGCATCATTCTTCTTCAGCACCACATGGTGGCGTATGAGAATCCTGGAATTAAGTTGGTGTGACCAGGGCGACGAAGAAATTCTGTCGACTAAACCAGGGTTGACCCAGTTTAAAAAAATTCCGTAAAAGTTATGGAAAAATGCAGGCAGCGGGATTTTATCGTGACATTCATTACCGTAATATTAAAGGAACACTTCATTACAAATAAAGGAATACCACCATAAAAATAAAGAAATGCCTCTACAATAGTCGTGCATGCATGCAATTTTGTTGTTACACTATTTTTTAATATAGGTCACAGTCACTTCCAATTATTTATGATTTTTTAAGTTTGTATTTGCTTAAAAAAATGTGGAAAACATGGAAAATCACAGTCAATAGTGTGGGGTGTATGATATACAGAAAGTTTCTTCAATTTGGGATGAATTTGAAAGGAAATTTCATGTATTAACGCTAATTTTTCAAAACTATGTACCTTGGAATCATCATTCCTGTTCAGTAACACATGGTGGCGTATGAGTTTTTAGTATTTCGATCATGATTAATCTAAAACCTGGAATTAAATTGTTGTGACCAGGGCAACGAAGATGTTTTTCGACTAAACCTGGGTTGTCCTTGCAATCGACTACACAGTTTCAAAAAAATTCTGCAAAAGTTATGGAAAAATGCAGGCAGCGGGATTTTATCGTGAAATTCTTTACCGTAATATTAAAGGAACACTTCAGTACAAATAAAGGAATACCACCATAAAAATAAAGAAATGCCTCTACAATAGTCGTGCATGCATGCAATTTTGTTGTTACACTATTTTTTAATATAGGTCACAGTCACTTCCAATTATTTATGATTTTTTAAGTTTGTATTTGCTTAAAAAAATGTGGAAAACATGGAAAATCACAGTCAATAGTGTGGGGTGTATGATATACAGAAAGTTTCTTCAATTTGGGATGAATTTGAAAGGAAATTTCATGTATTAACGCTAATTTTTCAAAACTATGTACCTTGGAATCATCATTCCTGTTCAGTAACACATGGTGGCGTATGAGTTTTTAGTATTTCGATCATGATTAATCTAAAACCTGGAATTAAATTGTTGTGACCAGGGCAACGAAGATGTTTTTCGACTAAACCTGGGTTGTCCTTGCAATCGACTACACAGTTTCAAAAAAATTCTGCAAAAGTTATGGAAAAATGCAGGCAGCGGGATTTTATCGTAAAATTCTTTACCGTAATATTAAAGGAACACTTCAGTACAAATAAAGGAATACCACCATAAAAATAAAGAAATGCATCTACAATAGTCGCGCAATTTTTCTGTTACACTATTTTTAAATATAGGTCACAGTTACTTCCAATTATTTATGACTTTTTAAGTTTGTATTTGCTTGGAAACATGTGGAAAATCACAGTCAATAGTGTGGGGTGTATGATATACAGAAAGTTCCATCAATTTGGGATGAATTTGAAAGGAAATTTCTTGTATTAACGCTAATTTTTCAAAACTATATACCTTGAAATGGTTGGAGCAACAATAAGTAGAACAACATTGTAAACTAAAGTTTCAAAGTCATTAGAAATGATTCCAAAAATTCATTTTTTCAAAACCGCTTTCATCCCTTGAAATTCGTGTTAAATGCAAGTTTATGATGGGATTTTCTGTCCTATTTGAGCGAGTGAATATATCCATATTTACTTTTTAGTGAGTCCTGGACTTGTGATTTTTTTTAGCACAATTATGACAGAAAATCCCAGCATAAACTGGCATTTAACACGAATTTCAAGCATAATTTCAGATTTTTTCGAGATGATAAAGATTTAAGTTTATTTTTCTATTTTCAATAAAATATAAAATAACAAAATATAAAAAATAAAAATGCCATTTGAGTAACCATTTGAGTAAACACATAATTGTATGTTCTCGCACCAAACGCTTACAACCAATTAGCAGCTCATTGGCAACAAGTACAATATTAATTATTGTAGTATTATAGCTAAACCACTACTATATAAACAATTATGCGGCAATTGTAAACAAAAATCCGAAAACATCCCTTGGAAAAGGTTTGGCAGAGACAAGTGCTCACGAATTCAATACTGCATGATGTTGCAAGAGAATGAGGTAATTTCATCAAACAATACGAGCCAATTTGATTATACAAAACAAATGAGGTATAATTCAATTTTATTCAAGTCTGGCTAGCTAAAGTTCTACATCATTACTGCTCCGACCTGTAGACAGATGTAGGCCTGGCATCCAGTAACAGGCTAGATCTATTATATACAGTAACATCTATTTTAAAGAAAAAAAAAATCCCCTCCTGAAGATGAAAACATCCTATTAGCGATTCTAACCAGATTTTTTAACAGAATTACTTTGATTCTAAGTAGCTGCTAAAAGAATGCAGCGCAGTTTGTATATTTCCACAAGAAAGAGTTTACAACTCGAAAACTTCCTTTAGTAAACATTTCAAATATATTGAAACATTCAAAGTGCTTCGTATAAACAAACCAGAGTAACAGATTTGTGGCTAATAAACGTGTAAAAAGATAAATACCATTTTGGAAATCCAAGTTCTATAGTTGGTCCTGTTCTAATTTCACTAACAGAAGGGATATCCATCGTGGCTTAAATTATAAGCTGAGGCCTAAAGGTGTTTAAACTTCAGATTAGGAAGAAATGGAGAGATCCAACTCAGACTAAGTTGAGACCAAAGAAATATCGGTACTTGCGTATTATCCTAGACTACCTCAACTTACAACTTACGTATTATCCTAGACTACCTCAACTTGCAGCTTACGTATTATCCTGGACTACCTCAACTTACGTATTATCCTAGACTACCTCAACTTGCAGCTTACGTATTATCCTGGACTACCTCAACTTACGTATTATCCTAGACTACCTCAACCGACTGCTCCCATCCAGGTTAGGTTAGGATTGGAGCAGTCGGTTGAGGTAGTCTAGGATAATATATTAGTACCGAAATATTTAGTCCAGAAGTCAGGTTTAAATTATTTAAGCTTAGGCTGAAAAAATTGGTGATATCCACCAATGTGGGGGGGGAGAAGGATATGGTCAACTATGGTTCAAGTTGTTACCATAAAAAAATTGCACTCTTATCATAGCAAAATTGTGTTTTTACCTTAGAAAAAATTCATTACACAAGTACTTTTAACGCAAAAATGTAATTGCCCTTTTATATTTTGGAGATTCGGGTTGCAATCTGTCAAATTTCTTCGATTTGGGGTGGGGGTCTATCCCCATGATCCCCCCTCCATTTGTACAGCCTTGATTTCACTATACAGTGGAAACTCGGTTTACGAACTTCTCTATCTACGAACACCATTTGCAAACGGATGTTGTTTAGCTTCATGAACGTTGCTTCAGTTTTCAAACATTGAAATACTCCTGAATTCTTTTTGAGTTTATGCACGTGCATCTCCAATTCTCACTTCAGAATAAGCATTTGGAATTCAAAAGCATGCAAATTGCATTAAAAATATTTTAAGCCAATCACAGACAGCATTAGTTAGCCTTCAGCTGTGAACTAAATTGATATCTAAAATGTTTGCTATATAAGCCAAGACTTTATTTTAAGCCAAGTTTTAAGAAATAGTCTGAAGCTTGACCCCCAACTTAATGCGAGTTGGAAATCACCAAAACGTTTAATTCTAGAATTTATTCTCGAGATGTAGATTAATTATACTTCGGCTTAAAATTATACCAAGCTGATTTAGACTGCAATGGATATTCCCACTGTAATTGTTCTAATTTAACCACGTAGCTTCTGTACTGCTTTAAATTTGTGTGTGCCACAACGTCACACGTAAGACTGACTTCATATTCCGTTGGTATTTAAATGGATCCACATGGAAGCAAGAAAATCCAGCGCAAATGTCATGGAGGAGGAGAAGGAGGAAGGAATGCTATTTTGGCAAGAATTTCTGGGTAGAGAAAAGCAAAATTTCCTAAAAGCGTGGCACATTCTTACCCTATTTTTCAGCTTGCGTGCTCTAGCTGCAATGAACAAGGCTATTAATACCCTTGATGTGCAGCATTTACACAGGGACCTGTGGACGTGCAGGAATGAGCGAGCAAACAACATTCAGGTGTAGTTTGCAGTTTGTATCACAAATTAATCAATGATCTGAGCCAGCTGGCTGCAATATATATGTAAATAAAACAGACCGTGAGCAAGCAACTACAACGAATACTGCTGAATGCAGCATGCACGGTATAATATGGAGTTCACCACACAAAAGCAACCATTCCAGTAGCACATTTTTAAAATAACACCGAATTACGCACTTCCTAAATCCTCTACCAGTACGAGGACGAGTTGTTTAAATGAACTTTGTAATTATCCTTGGTCTGTATATGCACAAGTTCATTTCATCCTGTTTGTTATTACTAAAACGCTGAACACTTGTGCAGTTTTGCATTTGCGTTCCTCTAACTAAATAAACCCACCTGTAACGAGGAATCAGCACCCCCTGGTGGTGTATGAACATTGGAATGCTTTTAGCAATATGCCACATTGTACGGGCTATTTGTTTTTATCTAGTATGACGTTATATTAATGACGAAAATGAGTAGTCAGATGAGGAGAAAATCAGTATCGACATTTACGCCAGAACTTGTCAATAAACAGAACACGAAACTGCTCATCATCGTTATCATCACTATCACCATCATCCATTATTGGATGATTGATCGCAATACAGGATTTACGGATAGGCACTTGAATTACGAATTTATCGTGAAAATGTGTTCATTTCACCTACATCCTATAATGCATCTTTTAATGCATCGATGTTAGTTGCAGTCGAGAACACTTTAGTAACCTTCTAAAAACTATTGAAATTATGTTCATTTTATCAATAAATCATTAACTCTAATCAAACTTTGAAATTAATATATTGCGAACATATAAAAGTTAGGACAAAAAATAAAAGTCTTAAATCGTTAACTCTTATAACATCAAACAAAGTTTTCTAATTAATTTAATCGTCTAAATAACATACTGTACATGATGATGTATACCTCCTCAAATATCGATATGTAGTTTACTTTGGCGGTGCATTAATGATATACTAACTTTTTCATAAAGTAGAACAAGGAAATTCTTTGTCGGCTATTACTAAATTTTTAACTTTTCATTTAATTTTAATTAATGGTTGCAAATTCCAATATTGATCTTACAACAGCCAACAAGAACGCCTCCTTACTAATGCTTATTTCTAACTAAGAGCAATTATGTTTTTTTTTTTAAAAAAAAAAACACAAAAAAAACATTTCACGTGTTGGTATTAAGCTTTGGGCAAAATACCAAAAACACGTATATTTATATTTGCAACAGCCTTAATCGTGTCTAGATATTTTAGGAAGCAGAAATACTGCAGCAATGTCACAAAGTGATGGCCTTCCGTTTCCCCTCAGCTACATTAGGATTTAAGAAAAAGTCCCAACTTTGTTTATCCTCAGGCAATATAAACGAAGTATTGTTTTTATAAAAGAAAGGGACCATTTGAGAAGCGTTAAAAAACGTAATTAACCAACCGTTCGACTTCCGCGTTTAAAAGATTCCTGCATAATTGGCCATGTTGTTCGCGTGTTCCTGCTGACATTATTCCTCCTGAATAAATTGGCCAAAAAAGGAAAGTAGCCTGACACGATACATCACTCAAACGATATGCATTAATGATAAGGCCGGAATTTTATATTATTTACTGATGACTGTGTAGAAGATTACTGCGCATCAGAGGACTACAAAGTGCTGTTGCAAAAGGACATTACTGTAGCTCGCAATTAATAGCAGTGGGTATTTAGTGGTTAGAGAGTTGCATAACTGACTGACAATCGATACGCTAACCTAGATAAGCCGTGGGGTATATATTACATGTTACGATGCAAAGCCCCATCTTTCTTCTTAAGATGGTTGCCAATGTCGTTGAGAAAGTATAGTACGTGGTAGTCTCAAGTCGCTTGCCAAATTATAGACAAAACTTCCGAACAGTCCACTTTATTACTCACTTAATTGTCTAATTTAAATAATGGCTTTCCATCACAATGGGTGCCTTCACCGAGGAGACATCCATATATACGTGGCTTATGATAAGTATCCTTAATGGGGATAAATGGACCAATGAAGAAGGAGGGGGTGGAATGAAATAGAGGATAAGGGTTAAATGCCCGACAAAACATCATTTTTATAGGATGCGGCAAAAAGTTACTTTGGAATGCTGGTCCATCCTGCTTGTTTTCGTACCCATCAACTTAAGCTTATCTCAAGTTACAGCCAATTTCACCAATTTGAACATGTTTGCAGCTAAATCTATATCACCCCCATCCCCCCCACAAATCGGAAAAAAAGGACAATGTGTGCGGGTAGAAAGTATATATAGTTGAAGCCAAAACCCACCTGATTAAAACACGTGATTGGAATGGAATCACGAGATTGGATTGGAATGGAATCACGTGACCATTTGTTCCAAATAAGAATTCAGCTACGTGTCCTAAATTCAGCAACAGATAAGAGTTATGTTTAAAATCCATTCTTTTATCTCCTGGTTCATTTGTTCTAAGTCTATATTAGTTAGGAAGTTATCATTAAAGCGTGTCTTTTCAGCGATTAAATTGAATCTTTACTTGGTGCCAACGTTTACTTAGTTTAGAAAAGCCCAAAGACGTGAATTACGTGAAGAAATGAATAAAAAAAGGGGTAAATATTTGCCAGAACGAGCGTATTGCGCATGTCTCGGTCGATTCACTAGAGCTTAATTGACTACGGCGCAAATGCATGTCATGAAACGGAAAAATAATAAAAGAATACAATTTCAGACCAATTATCAAATTACTGCAGGTTAAGAAGGCTGCGAGAACACAACAACAACAGCATACAGAACTGGTGCTGGGCTTTTAGACGTTAACTTTTTATGACAATAGCAATTAACATAATATCAATTTGTCTTTAGGTGTTCTAGCAAAAACTTAAAGTACACACTCAACGTAACACCACCGCCAAGAAACGAGTACATTTGCTGATTAATCGAAATATGTTTGCCCAGGGTCAATCCTGAACTATGAAAGCGAGTTTCTGATTAGTTGCAATATGGTAACAACCAACACGCCCATCAGAACTTTCTGGAACTATAGTAGAAACTCAAGTTGGAACAATTTGTATTCAAATTAAATTCTATTGCATTTTTCTAATAATTTAATAACATGTCTTGGCATGTATGGAATACATGTAAATTATAATGTATTTATTATAAGGATAATAAATACATACAATATGTGTCAGCATTTTAAGAACAGAAAAGCAAACATCACATATAAAACTTTTAAAACTTTTAAAAAAAGTTCTTTACAGTATTTATTATTATTAAGGGGGATTACAACCCTATTCCTTTCAATGGGAAAATTTGCAACAACACTCACAGTCAAACAAAAAATGATTAAATAAAAATAAAAATTGTTTAAAATAGCTTTATGAAATAGTAGATTTTTTAAAATTAAATCATTATTTGAATTTTTGCACTCACAACTTGCCTATCCCATGCTGCCACCTGATGGCAACGTGTGCAAAATAACGGACATTTTTCAAACTTGTATATTGATTTTTAAAAAATCTACCATTTCAAAGTGAAAAACAACAAAATGATGCACTTGCTGATCCACCAAGCCACCCCAAACAATTCTCACCCCCACCCAAACCTCCCTCATTCAACTGCGAGTATCTTCACAAGTCCGACCCATTGAAAAGGACTGGGTTGTAATCCTTCTTAAGGCAAGTATTTTTGTATTACTGACATTTGGATAATCTGGATCCCATACTCAGAAGAAGAAGGGTTCTAGTTTCATTTTTTGTCAAATTCATATCTTTCAGAAAATTTCAGCAACATTTCAGTAGCAATTTCAGTTCAAGATAAATGACGTTATCTAAAAGGTTGCAGGAAGAATATAATGTTCCCGTTTTTCATAAAAAAAAATAATTGTCAGCAGCAACATCATTAATTACATTAATTAAACATAATTCGCAAGATGAACGTCGGCGAAATTAGAAAAAGTACAAACCAACGTTTCTTTCCTGCTAATTAAAAACTTTTCACTTTCGCGTGACGTCATTCGTAGATTGCTCTAGAGAACGAACGAACCTTAAAAAAAAAGAATCCGGGAGTGTAAAGACTCAACACAATACTTTCTGATAAGTACAGTAAATGCAAATTTTGTTCACATTTCAGCAGGGCCCATGCTCCAATAACCGGGGTTAAAACACACGCCTGTGATCTATTTAATTGAAATGGCCCATTAACGCTCGAATATGAAAAACCTTAAACTATCCTTGCTAATATGGTGATCAGAAGCACCATGTGACCCGTAATCATATATCTCCACAAAAAAACTTTACACCCTAACACCAACTGAGTAATAAAATCATGACGCCATTAATACTGGTCGATACCAGTTGAAAATTGGAACCATATTACATCAGAAAGATTTCTAAGGCGATGTATTTTGGGGTAATCAAGGCCAGGAGAAGTTCAGGTAAAAACCTGCGGATAATGATCGAGAATGCCTAAATTATCATCAATTAAGGACACCACTAAGTTTTTGCATTTGAAACGTCTTATAAATAATCTTTAAACATATGAAATCGCTGAATTAATGAGTGTCAACTTAAGGGTATATACAACCACATTTCCAATGGGTGAAATTTGCAAAGGCATTCACAATTAAATAAAAAAAGTTGAAATAAAAATAAAAATTGTTTAAAATAGCTTAATAAATCAGCAAGGGGCTTTATTTGTCATTTTTCACTTTAAAATAGTCGATTTTTTAAAATTAATATTTACTAAATTATTAATTGAATTTTTTCACTCACCTACTACTACCTACCGAACATTTTTCAAACTTGTATATTAATTTTTAAAAAATCTACAATTTTAAGGAGAAAAATAACAAATAAAGCCCCTTGCTGATTTATTAATCTATTTTAAACAATTTTTATTTTTATTTAAACTTTTCCTATTTAAATGTGAATGTCTTTACAAATTTAACCCATTGGAAATTATATGGTTGTATATCCCCTCAAGTCAACTGTAATCCTGGTAAAAGTACGTTACAATATACAAAGTCAAATGGAAATACAGGGTGGGCCAATAAAAAGTAAGCCAACTTTATAAAAATCATAATATGGTTATTTGTTAATGAATTTATTGAAAATTTGTATTTGTGTACTTAAATAGGATACAAAAAAATTCCCTATTTCAATTTGCGTTCAAAGTTAGCACCTTTCTCCGGAAACAGTTTCAAAAATTGCCTAGCACTGTAATTTTTCGTTTTACGCAAAAAACTTATCGCGGTTTTTTCTTCTTCAGTGAACACCATTTTGAAATAAATTCGAATGATTACGTCATTAAAAAAGAACGTAAACGAGGGCAATTCGAAAGAGAAAAACAATATTTGTACAAACTTTTATTAAATTCCATTAACAAATAACCTTTTTATGATTTTTATAAAGTTGGCTTACTTTTTATTGGCCCACCCTGTATATTAATATAAATATATATTTTTAAAACTTGATAATGGTATCATTGTAATATAATATCAGTTCCATGGCAGTTGTTCCATGGCATTCATAACAAATATTAATTTTAATTGTTTTTCAACAGAAAATTTGTTATTACAATTTTTGGATTTTAGGACGGCCTTTGAGTAAATATCAAAATTATCAAAATCTCCTATTTATCCTGGCCAGCCCCAATTTCACCATGGCCAGCAAAACAAACATGATATCATCTGTTTGTTAAACACTACATAAATTGCAAATCAGTCTTTTTATACAGAGTCACTAGATTTTAAGAATCTAAAATTGTTCAATATTGCTTTTAATAAAAAAAATCTTGTTCGCGGTATACTTGAGTGTAAGAATTAAAAGGTAAAGTTCTTCAATAATGTTTACACGCACTGTTGGAAAGATTTTTTGTAAAGGGTTAGGGGGTCAACCATTTTGCCTGGCACACAGTCGAGGAATGTTAAATGTCCTTTGTAGTCGCACGTTTCCGTAACACTCATCATTAAAAGTGCACTGACTGCAAATGTTCCTTTCCGTGACATCTTGCAATGGCATAATTCTGCACACCTGTATAAATCTATACACGATGAATACCCAACAAGCGTTATATTTTGATTAGCATTATTAAACAATAACAAATGGTGCTTCCAAAGATGACCACCAAAGTGGTTAGGAAAAACTGGGGAGCATTGAGACATTAGGTAAGGTGAGACAGTAACTTAATTTTAAAATTTCTGTTGTGGATATATTGGCTTGAGATATTTAATCTAAAATGCCTTTACTTACTTCTATATAACATTATGTGTATCAAACAAATAGTATACAATACCTTTGTGGAATTTTAAAAAGTTGTTTTTTGTGCTGTAAAAAAAATTTTACTTAGACAAATCATTGATGTTTCTACCTGAATGGTTTTTTTTGTAGATATTCTATCTGTTGCTAATTAATGCATATCGTATTGATAAATAAATAGATACATTTAATTTTAGTTGAATGTAATTAATTAACTTTGATGCACTGAAGTTATTTATGGAAAATCAACGAGTGGGGTAAACTGAGACAACATTCACATTCACATACAATAATTATTATATTGTATATGTGTAACAACTGCTAAATGACTGAAAATGAGTTGAAAATAATTTAGTTTGATTTAAATTTGACGATTTTAGAATGAAAAATGGAAATCACAGTTATCTTTTTTTAAGTATAATAATTTATTTCATCATCATATATTTCAGTTGCAACTCATTACGTTGTTCAGTTTAACAATGATAAATACAAGCTATAATAATCGTTTAGTATAATTTTGTCTAATTCATGAAGTGTCTCACTTTACCCCATGATTTGGGTAAAATTACATTCAAACACAAATTTTCAAACGTTAAAATATTACGGTAGATTTGGTGAAACTCGCTGCAACCACTTAATTAAACCACATATACTTACAATTTTAGAGCAATAGGATAATTTTAGTAAAAAGTGTCATAATGCTCCACAGTCTCACCTATACACAAATCTCTCGAGGTAATAAAAAATTAAAGGAAAATAATTTGAAATAAGAGTCAGTGTTTGCAGGATATTTACAATATACCGTGTTATTAAAAACTCCAGTGCATCTCTTCATTCTTTAATTCTAATGAAGTTTTTGCACATTAGCTATATGTTCTCAAAGGTCATTGAAATTTAAATTTTTTCATAGACGTTACGGCAAAATGATTGTTAACAAAAACGTTATCACGAACGAAAATTTTGTCTAACGTCTATAAAAAAGCTTCCCTGAAATTGTATTAACTCCAGGTAATTGGTAGAAAAAAAAAGTATATGCTTGTCAGCATGGCTTTGGTGTACTGCAGTAAAGCGTGTGGTGACAAGGGCAGTACAAAACATTTGTTCGTAGATTTTAAAACATTTCGATGATATGAGCGCAGAACAGATCAATTAATTTCTCTGATTCGAACTACTACCGTAACGTTAATAATGCAAAAGTTAAAATTTCAATGGCTTTCAAAGACCTATAGATAATGTGTACAAATATTTTATTAACAGAGCCCCCACAAGCTTTTTAAGGGGAATTAAAACCCTATCCATTTCAATGGATAAATTTGCAAAGACACTCATAGTCAAACAAAAAAAGATTAAATAAAAATAAAAATTGTTTAAAATAACTTAATAAATCAGCAAGGGGCTTCGCTCGTCATTTTTCATTTTAAAATAGTAGATTTTTTAAATTAAATTATTATTTGATTTTTGCACTCACAACTTGCTTATCTCATGCTGCCACCTGCTGGCAGCGTGTGCAAAATAACGGACATTTTTGAAACTTGTGTATTAATTTTTAAAATATCTACCATTTCAAAGTGAAAAACGACAAGCGGATGCCCTTGCTGACCCATCAAGCCACCAAAAACAATTATCACCTCCCCCAAAACCTCAATCATTTAACTGTGAGTATCTTCCCAAACCCGACCCATTGAAAAGGATAGGGTTGTGATCCCTCTTAAAACACATATGTTGAGTTTTTGAAAAAATAGGTAAATGGAATTTTCTCCATGAAAAGGGTGGTAATAATACATGTATAATGGTTTTTAAAAAATAGTAGTAGACACCAAAAGTATAATTGGTCCTAAAACAAACTTGGTTGTTGTGGCTTTAACAAATCTTGTTTATGCTAAATATTGACTTTACAAGTCCAACTAGTCACGGACTGGCATGGTGATAAAAGGGCCCATGATGAATTGGGCCCCTTAAACATTATAAGACAATATATTAAAAATGTTAATTCTTTTTTAAATAACTTAATTATAACTCTTAATATATACATTTAGTTGGCAAAAAATGCATTTGTACCGTTTATTCACTAAAGTATTTTTTGAAAAATTTCACTTTATTTCTCATAAAAATACATGGTAGTTGTGGATGGACCACTTTGTATCCGATTCCAAGCTACAAAGTCATCAAATAAGAAAATTGTTAAACCTTATTCAATATAGCAACCACAAAGTCAGATATTGATGCAAATAAAAAGATGGTGCTTTTCCCACGAATGAGCATGGAAATATCTATAGCTACATGCATATTCATTTCTCTCAATATTTTTTTTTCCATTTACGAAACACTTCACTGCACATTGTGCCTCCTCACCTGGCTTAATTAAACATGGGGAACGAATTCGTGAAATATCAATTTTGAGCTAAGCACCATTTGGTTTTACGCACTGCATGCATCAATGTAAATATTAGCTTTTTTTAAGTTTAAAGCAGTTTATTTTAATTTTTTGCAACCGCAGTCCACCTGCACAGACTTGAATTCTGAATCTCTTTGAATTCTTGCATCTTATCTTAATCATGCATAAATGTACTTCCTGTTTTGCATCTCATCAGCGTTTCAGTCTGCGTTTCAATGACGTCATTTCATGATGGATTTCATGCAAAACTCGATCATTTATCACCTGAAAATGACTATGAACGGTGGTTGACACCTGAACTTCCCTATTTTCTGGTAGAGGTATATGTGCTAACTTGGGTCATCCCGTGTCAAAGGGCACGTATTACGTGGCCAAAAAAGGCTGCCTGGGTCGGCATTAAAAGCATAAACAACCCCCACGCACCATGCTCATCCTTCAAAAATAACTCCAAAAAAAAAAAAAAAAAAAAAGTTACAGTGGAGGTTCGAAAATAGTTTCAAGGGTGATGACTTCCAAGAAAGTTAAGTTCCGAAACGAAACGTGGTTCGTCGTAAATCTATGCATTTGTTTTGAAAGGGGAGGGGCGGAGACACAGCGTAAAGCAGGAATGTACGGAAATTATACTTGAAATATTACGCGGAGATTTTTTTTTTTTTTACAGAAGAGAAAATATTGCAGTAATTTAAACACTGAAAAGGTGTAACCCATCGGCAAATAAGAAGCTGCAGAACCCTGTGTTTATTTTGATTAGCCCAAAATTTCGCATTTAACATACTGTTTTCAAGTGCGCAAGGGGTGTTAAGGTTTGATTTACATCGAAAATAGTGCAAATGAGCCGCTAACATTTTTGGTAAAACGCTTTTTTTTACTACAATACACTGAGTCATAAAAAAGTAGAACTCAATAAAATAAATCACAACTTAAAAATGCTTCGATTGAAATGAAATTTGGCACTTGCATAGAAAAATAATGTAGGAACAAACAAAATTATAAAATGTGCTCAAAATGTTTTCCGGTGGCCTTTACACAAGCCCGGAGTCTAACGCGCTATTCTTTGATTGATGAATAGAGTATACGATGGTCGAGTTCAATCCAAGTTTTCTTAATTCGTATAGTTTCAAGTTTTCGTTATTATTAATCTTCGATTTGTAATCCTTTTTCTGAAGAATTCCCAAAACTTTGTAGTCCACTGGATTCAATTCCGAACTGTTTGGTGGCCAGTGGTTGGGTTTACATAGTGCGATAGTGGCGTTTCCGGTTGCAGCAGTTCAACTGTTTCTTTAGCAGTATGAACAGGCGCACCATCTTCATGGAAAATTTAAAAAATGGAGATTTGTCGCATGTCCGGAAGAAGTTTTGTGGTGAAAAGTTCATCCCTGTAATATTTTCCATCGATCCTGACTCCGGGTTCAATAAAATTAATTCTAGTTCAACCGAGTGCAGGAACACCAACAGACGCCATCACTGATGTGCTAAATGTTGAGCATTTGCGGAGGAGTTTGTATATAGACCACCGGAGAACATTTTTAGCACAATATATAATTCATTTTTTTGTTCCTACACTATTGTTCTATGTAAGCGCCAAATTTCGTTTAAGTCAAAGCATTTTTCATGAAGTTGTGATTTTTTTTTATCGGGTTCTACGTTTTTATGACTCACAGTGACTCAGTCATATCGGCTTTTTGACTAACCGAAATTCGCATCGTATAACATACTGTTTTCAAGGAAGTTAATGTTTGATTTACGTGTACTGTATATCGAAAATTATGCAAATTAGCATCTGGTTAATCCTATTTTGAAATGCTGTGCTCCTATATTTAGAACACTCGCAGGAGGAATCAAATTCATGATATTAAAAAAATGATTTAACGAAGGGCAGCCAGATTTGTTAAGGGCAACTTACCAACATTCCGCAAGTGTACGTAACAAATACTTTACTCTCTAAATTGGGACTCAATTCATATTTTGTTTCCCCATGTAAAATGCTAGTTGACATGCAGCCACTTTAGTTGTAGACGTAATCATTTGTGCCAAATTGGTTGCTTGCAATTGGTCCTTTTTTTTCATGAAATTTGACGATGGAATGGCCATCTTGATGAATGTATAGATTTAATAAATGTTCAATTTGACAATTATGTCTAAGTCGCTACTGACGTAGGAGCAATCTCCAAAATGTGGGTACTACTTTCTATATGTTACTTGTTTTTTGACTGTAAGGTGTCGAGTTGTATTGGATTGAATAGAAACGCATCAACAATTACCCCAAAATCTATAAACGTCAGGTAATCACATCGATGTGGGCGTATCTATGCCCATATATCGACATATAGACAGTGGTGTAGCGAGGATATTTGGCGCCCAGGAGAAAACACCCACATTGGCACCCTTTCCCCTCCACTGGTATCTGGAAAACAACATTGTTTTTTTATTGTGTTACTTAAATTAAGTGTAATGTTTCAACAATAATGAGTTTAATATATAATCCAACAAATCCATATTAATCTTGATGTTAATTGGATTCATAAAAGTTACAGTTGATTAGCACATATGACCCATATTTGTTATAAATGGACGTAATATGGCTCACGACAATTCATGATGAAAATTTTAGAACACATTTTGGAACATATTAACTCCCTCACGTTAATTTTTAATTGATGAATTTGAAAAACAAACAATAATTAGTTGTAGAACAAGGTGTAAATGTATTCTTATGAAATTTCTAAATTTTATAAGAACACATTTAAAGTTTTTCACATATATTTTGTATTTCATAATCCTTGTATTTTAGTGTTGAAAAAAGTCAAGCATGGTCTCGAGGCAGGAGGATTTCTAGCCTCAATGATCATGATTTAAGGGGGTATAGTACCTATCACTTTCAATGGGGGAAATTTCAAAACACAATCACAGCCAAACAAAAATAGATTAAATAAAAATAAAATTTGTTTAAAATAGCTTGATAAATAAGCAATCAAAATTGATCGTCGTTTTTCACTTTGAAACGGTAGATTTTTTAAAATTAATAAACAAGTTTGAAAAATGGCCGTTAATGTGCCCACGCT
>JAQGBW010001852.1:0-22883 GCA_034698625.1 Julus scanicus | reverse complement strand
AAAAGTGATACCATTGCTGATTTATCAAGCTATTTTAAACAATTTTTATTTGTATTTAATCTCTTTTTGTTTGGCTGTGAGTGTCATTGGAAATTTAACCAATGAATGGGATCGGGTTTCAATCCCTCTTAACGCACAACAATCAACACTAGACCTCGGTTTAAACTCTCATTTGAAAGAGGTGCCACTTAGGGACTTTCTCCCATCTGTAAAAATTCCCACCGACCTCGACCTGGGAGCGAACCCAGCATCTTAGGACCGAGAGGCAAGCACGTACCGTATTTTACGGACTATAAGACGTTTCTTTAAAAAATTGCCTCCAAAATTCAGGTGCGTCTTATATTACTTGTTTTTTTTTAAATTGCTTGAAAATTAAGAGGCATCTTATAGTCTGTAGCGTTTTATAGTCCGTAAAATATGGTAACCAACTCGACCACCAGCATCGGTGTCGCAAAGAATGACAGCGTTGGGCAGTAATTGAGTACATTGAATGAATTTGAGTAACGAGTAAAAGAGTACCGATTACAAAGAGTAATTTAAATAAAAAATGTACAAAAGTAATTGAATGCGAATGTACTCAAAACGTGCGAATACAATGCACTCGATTACAAAAATGTACTCGCAATGGGTGATTACAAATCTCCTCGAGTATTTACGTAATCTGAAATTATGAGTACCGATGTAATCGAGTATGAATAGAAATACTTCTAAGTGAGTAATTGAGTCGCATTTAATATATTTGAGTAGCGAGAATGAGTAACTTGAAATGAGGGTCATCCTAAAAGCTAATATGAAGGTATCCTAATTTTTACATTTCTACTTTTGGTACTTTTTTTATCAGATGTACTGTTCCATTTCACCCCTAATATTAAGATTTTACTAATGTCTAAGAGGGTTTATTGTGTACTCTTATTCATTAAGATTTTTTAAATTTTAATTGTTTCTGCTTGTAATAAAACCTATGGTGTTTAAATTAAATCGAGTTCCCGTAACAATACTTTCGCAATCCGGTACTCGTATCCATGAGTACAAATTACCCGTCTGGCTACGATACAACTCGTACTATGGAGTATGATTTCACAGGTACTCGTTATCAGTACTTCTGCACACGAGTACATATTTTCCCAAGTTTGATTACTCATTTCATACGACTATAGAGTCCGATTCCACTCAGTACTCCTACTCATGAGTACAATTTGCCCAAGTCTGGTGTCAGGCCAATTAACTGTTCACTCAAAAGATGACTGTGTGTGGGTTATTCACTCCAAGTATGACGTCACATAGAGATATTTCTTCTGGTGGAAAGTTTTATTGAATATATGCATTGAGTTGTGACAAAACTTTGTCTCATTGTCACAAGAGATAACTTCAATGTTCCATGAAGGGTAACTTAAGTTGTACTCATGTCTTCAACGAAGGCTATTAATAGAAACTTGTGGATTTACTTAATGCATATATCTCCTGAAGTGCAAATTACACGTTGCTAGGGGAAATTTCTCATTAAATAAGCTTTTATTTCTCCATTAGGCTTTAAATAGCTAAATTCACTCAACCTTAAGATAGATTTAATAATACACACTCTGTGCATAATTAATGTTGACATTTGCTTTAATGACACTTAAATTGGGTTATCACATAAATAAAATATCAGCAATAAGTACGAAAATAATGACTATCATCATCCTCTTATAATATTAAGTGCAATATTTTCGTTCTTAAAGGGTTGGGGACCATTCAAAAAGGACGTCCACAAGAGGGGGTTTGGGGGGGAGGACTGCTGGCATATGAACACCATGGGGACAGAGGACGTCCATGGACGTCCATCATGGCTTTCCCCCTCCCTCCCCTTTGTCCACATGCCATAAACCCCTTCCCCACTCTTGAGGACATCCTTTTTGAATGGCCTCCTAGAGGTGTTGAATTTTCTACACTAATAAAAGAAATATATAATAGTTTGAAATGTTTTCCTCAGCAAGATTTATCGTGATATTAAACTTGAAATGGTTTTATATGTCCACAAATAACTCACCCGGAAGTCATTAGTGAATTCTTTGGGGAAGCCGGAAACAACTTTACAGACAGGAAGGTCATTAACATTTCTAAAAACCTATATTTACCTTTAACCTTATCTTTACAGAATCAGCGGCCATCTTAGCGAACCATGTACACCAATTATAGTTACTATTTATTTAGCCAAATTTCCCAATTTTTTTGTTCTAAAATTTCACAAACTAGCCGAAATTTCAACATTTATATATTACGAATAATTTAGAAACATTTGAAAATTTCTATATTACTTACCTCTTCTCAATCCTTAAGTAGCAGACAGTATTTAAAGTCCATTCAACAAAATTGCGACTGTTTTCAATAAAATTACTCAAATTACTGTACTCAACCATGGCTTGCATTCAAAATTTGATTAGTTTCTTCAAATTGTTGGAAGATGGCGCCACTCAAACAATTGAGCGGTTGCATAGTGAGAATAGTAACGCCATCTAGTATAAAAAATTGAAAACTTGGAGAAACTGAACCTTGAACTTGGAGAAAAATACTCAGGAATGAAAGTTATGTAGAAATTCAGTAATTTATTCATGAATTTTGTAAGCTTACTCAACCATGCACACAAAATTTGAATTTAGTTTCCTAAAATTGTTGGAAGATGGCGCCACTCGAACAACTGAGCGGTTGTATAGTGAGTATAGTGGCGCCATCTAGTATAAAAAAATTGAAAACTTGGAAAAACTGAACCTTAAATATGGAGAAAAGTACTTGGGAATGGAAGATATGTAGAAATTCCGTAATTTATTCATGAAATTTGTAAGCTTACTCAACCATGCACACAAAATTTGAATTTAGTTTCCTAAAATTGTTGGAAGATGGCGCCACTCGAACAATTGAGCGGTTGCATAGGAGGGAGCGCAGCTAGTAAAGTGGCGCCATCTAGTGTGAAAAATTTAAAACTTGGCAAAAATGAACCTTGTTCTTAGGGGGAAAATACTTGGGAATGGAAGTTATGTAGAAATTCAATAATTTTTTCATGAAATTCGTAAGCTTATCCTAAGAAATCAACTAGCTTGCCATTCCAAAGAATTTTGCAAATTGAAATTCATGAATGTTGGCAATTACAGAATTTACAAGTCTTTAAAAATAATTCCAAATACAAATTCTTGCGAAAGTTTAACAATATTATGAATAAATGTGTTTAGTGAAATTAATATCAAAGATGCATTCAATATTGTGAACATCAAAAAGGACGTCCTAAAGAGGGGGTAGGGGGTCTGCTGGCACGTGGAAAAGGGGGAGGGGGAAAAGCCATTATTGATGTCCACTAATGATGGAATTTTTCAGTTTTTGGATTTTCTGTTTAATTTATGGTTCTAAAGATCAGTGAAAGGGGAAATGGACACTGGAAGAAATGTGTTCCCGGTCCCAAATGTACTTCAATTTTCAAAATCTGGGAAAAGTCAGGAGTTATGCCTAAATTAGTGTTAAACACTAATTTTATTCTGGAATTTCCCTTCGAAGTCAGGAAATTTCGGTTAATCTGAAAAACCTGGAAAAATGTCGTGGAATTGGTAGCGAGAAGGTGCTTGAAAATTTATAGGATGGACCTTTGTATGTTCCAATACATTTTCTGGACACCCTACTTTAAATATTAAGGAAGTCTATGATGAGGGGGAAGGGGTTTGAGCTAAAATGCCACTGTGTGGACAGGGGGTTTGGAGAGAGGGACCTATGGTCAAAAATGGACACTACATTTTCAGGTGGTATGGGTTAAATTGGACACCATTTGGAAAGGGGGTATAGGTGGAGAGGGTCTGGGCTAAAATGGAGAGTATATGGAGAATGGGTACTGGCTAGCATGGACACCATTTGGACAGGAGGTATGGGGGGAGGGGTTCTGGACTAAAATGGACACTATTTGGACAGGGAGTATAGGGGGAGGAGCTCTGAACTGAAATGGAGACTATATATGGACAAGGGTTATGAGCTAAAATGGACACTATTTGGACATGAGCATAGGGGGAGGGGTTCTGGGCTAAAACGGAGACCATATGGACAAGGGGTATGGGCTAAAATGGACACCATTTGTACAGCGCGTATGAGAGGGGGGGAAGGGGAAGGATTCTGGACAAAAATGGACAAAGTTTGGATAGGGGAGGGGGTCTGGGCTAAAATGGACACAGTTTGGACAGAGGGTAGGATGGTACATTTTTGAAGGAATATCGGGGACATCAGTTTTGAATGGCCCCTGAAAGTACAACAACATAATACTGATAACAAATTATACAAACAATAGGTTACCTTGTCAATGTTCATGAAATCACGATAAGAACATGTTGTTTAAAGATTATTAAAATACAGTATTTGTTGCGGTAAACACTTCTTACCAGAAACCGGAAATCAGTTTTTTTTAAATCAAATTAGTTTAATCGTGTTATTGTCTGCGTTCAAATCAATGACAAAAAGCATTTTTACGTTACTATGTAGAAAGTTTTATTCAGTTACTTAATATAAGCGAAGATAATTATAAATACATTTATGATAAATTTAGATTTCCGAGATACATCGAGCGAGATTTGATTAACAAAATAATTTAGTGATCAGCTTCTTTGTGCTCGTGGCAAGAACAATCTTCTTTGCATTTGCAAACATCAGCACAACCAGCTCCACATGAGCAATCGTTGGCTTCTGGAATTATTAAAAAAAAATCGTGAATTAATAAAGATTTATTACACACAAATTGTCAAATTAGTTTTAAAATAATCAAAAATGAAAAAAAGTTCAAAGTTGCAAATTGCGTTGTTAAAATCAAAATGAAGTCAAAATTAGCGTTAATTGGCGATAATTTGGCAATAAACTTTAGCACAGATTTGTCAAAAATTTAATAACCGAATTTTAGTTAGTTGTGAAGTTATAGCATTTTAATTAAGAAATGGATAAATAAAACGTAAAATTAAATTCGGCGAAAATTTGTAACTGCGAAGGACAAATTTTACATAATCGAAATTTCGGGAATATTTTGATAAGAATACAGTTTAAGATTTCTACTATTTTATAGCATTTTAATTAAGAATTTTATTTTATACCATTATAAAGAGTTTTAGTATGTTCATTTTGTCTTAATGTTATAATTGCCATTTTTAAACTAAGTTAACAAATTAGTAAATTTTAGACAAAATTAAGCAGTAATCATGCACGGGATGGATTTATATAGCTTAGCTGAACACAGATTAGTTTTAATGATATCACTTATTGGCATGGTTATGCTGAATAAATTTTACCAAAATCAGATTTTAGCTAGGCTGAAAATCCATTACTTGACTAGAGAATTTTTAACTAATGTGGATCCAACCAAAACTTAAAATTGCGTATAAATAATTTTATAAGACAGACAACATTTCCATAAATGTCATCACGCCACAAAATGACATTTTAAGTTATATTCGGAGAACTTTTTTACTAATAGGGACAAAACCAAAACTAGATTAAAAATTTCTTAAATAATTTTATAATAGACATGAATACAATTTACGCCATAAATTTGACATTTTGCGTTTTATTTGGCGAAAATTTTACTAAAGGGTACTTAATCAAGACTAAATTTAAAACTACACCTACAAATTTTATAATAGATTAGGAGACAGACATAATCGCCATAAATTTTGAATAAAGTTCACATTTTGCATTGAATTTGGCGAAAATTTATATCAATGTGGACCCGGCCATAAATTTTATATCAAGCCACAAATTCGACATAATGACAAAAAATCATTTTTGTGTTGTATGAGGAGAATTTTTTACAAAATTAGGCCAAAAGTAGATACTCAAAAGCCTAGTATTTCAGTAACCATAGCATTAACTGCGTCACTAGTATTGATTTTCAAAAATTGCGTCGTACACCGAAATCGCAAAAAAATAATTTCACGAAATTTTAACATCATGAGCCTTCAAAATTTTAAGATTACAAAAATTATAAATTTTAACTTACCGATGCATTTGCACTTGCAACTTTTTTTGCAGCAATCGCAGTTGCAATCTGCGCCGCATTTGCAGCCTCCTTTACAGGTGCAGTCGGATCCTGTAACAAAATTGTACAAAAATATTACAAAAAATTCAACAAAAATTCAACAAAAATATTACAAAAATTGGACAAAAAATGCCACAAAAATCGCAACAAAATATCATAATGTATAAACTACTCCAAAATAACAAGAAAAATAAAGAGAAAATGAACAAAATCCAAAACTTACCACATGAGCAAGGCATAATGACAGAAGAGTTGAGAAAATGACTCGAAATGCAAAATGTAGATCTGTTATGATCAATAAAGAGAGTATTTTGGGTCACTATGGCACACACCCTCCTTTATACGATCATTGAGTGGTGGTGGCGTGTGCAAAATAAGAGAGGTGCCGGCCGCATTCCTGGCTTCTGATTGGTTCATTTTATGGGAACTCCCCCTAAACATGACTGTTGCCAAAAACGTGTTCATTCAATGAAATACGATGAGGTCATCTAAGATTCAAGGACAAAAAAGCCTACAATTTAACCGTTTTTTTGAAATATAAAATTGTTGACGGTTTGCCAGACAGCAGGAATGTGGTCAGTCCACACAAGGATACATTTCGGGTAGTTTTAAAAAAATTTTATACCTCCCAAATACAAATTACAAATTATTCATCGCTTTTTAACCGGTTTTTCTGAACCTGCCATAATTTTGTTTTGGCGCCAAAAGTGTCCACGTGCAGAAAAAAAATTGGCGCCAAAACTGTCAATGGGTGGAAAAAAAATTGGCGCCATCCTTAGAATATTCATGAACTTATTAAAATTTGGTTATCAAGGATTAAATAACTAGACTACGAACTTAACAGCGGATGTTTTAAATTTCAAATTTTTAAATATAAAAACGAAAGCAGATTTTTGACAAAAGGTACCAATCTTTGAGACAAACAATGGAAGATTGCCAAAATATTGAAAAAATGTACACTATCGCTCCCCAGCGGATATTTAGAAATAAATATCAAGTTGTAAATATGGGTGAGGTTATAAGAGTAGATAATCAATGGATGTTAATCCTGATTAAATCTATCTTAATGGGACTATAAATTTACTATTAAAGAAGATTACAGGTGATCTAAAACTTTGTTTCAAGATTAAAATTAAAGGTACAGTCCAGACAAATTGTACTCATGAGTAGGAGTACCGATTACGATTGCAGTGGAGTCATACTCTATATTATGAGTACGTGTAATCAATAGTCATGTAAAATAAGTAATCAAAATTTAGAAAATTTGTACTCATATGCAGAAGTACTGATTATGCTCAAGGCAAGACATCAAATTATGCGGCCCCTTCCACTACCCAAATTTGTACAGGCCCTCCATTCTCCACTACCCATATTTTTTCCCCCAATCCTCCAAAACTCAAATTTGCTCCTTCACATTCTTCACTACCCAAATTTGCTCCCCCCAATCCTCCACTACTCAAATTTGCTCCCCCCAATCCTCCACTACTCAAATTTCTCCCAATTCTTTACTACCCATATTTGCCCCTCCCTATCCTCCTCTACCCAAATTTGCACACCATCCTCCACTACCTAAATTTGCATCCCATCCTCCATTACCTAAATTTGCTCCCCATCCTCCACTACCCAAATGTTCTCCCCATCAATTCTCCACTGCCAAAATTTGCTCCCCCCATTTCTCCACTACCCAAATTTGCGCTTCCCCATCCTCCACTACCCAAATGTTCTCCCCCTCAATTCTCCACTATCCAAATTTGCTCCACATCCTCCACTACCCAAATGTTCTCCTCCCCAATCCTCCACTACCCAAATTTGCGCTCCCCTATCCTCAACTACCCAAGTTTTCACAACCCATCCTCCACTACCCAAATTTGTGCCCACTCTCCCTATCCTTAACTACCCAAATTTACTCCCATCCTCCACTACCAAAATTTCTCCCCCATCCTCCAATACCAAAATTTGTCTCCCCCAATCTTACACTACCGAAATTTCTCCCCAATCATCCACTACCCAAATTCCTCTACCCCCATCCTCAATAACCCAAATTCTCTCTCCCCCCTCATCCTCCACTACCCAAATTTCTTTCCCACATCCTACACTACCCAAATTGCCATACCCAACACTGAAACACACACTACTTGTCAAGTAGAATCTCTCTTATCCGGCCTGTTTGGGATCGGTTAAGGGAGAGAGCCGGTTAATCCGGAGTTTTATAAAATGTATAAATATTAATAAAATATAAATAACGCGGCTAATTTGTTTCAATTTAATAGTGCACAATTTCATACTTGAATTTATGCACTTTTAAGTGGAAGTGGAAGTTTGAAATTAGTGACGTCACACGTGAGGGGTTGTGGTTTTTTCGAAATTGAATATAATGAGGAAACTGAGATAGGTCTCTGAGAGTAGTTTATTTTGAAAGATCTCATATTTTCCATACTAAGGACTATCGTATTGTTCTTTAAAAATGCGGAGTAACCTTTAATCTATATTGTAAAATTCTCTACATTTGAATAATGCTTATGCACAAGAATTTGATAGAATATTTGGCAAAAACAACATCAGCATATTTTTTTGAACGAGGGTTTGGTCCTTCGAGTGATACCAAGAATTTAAAAATGGAATCTATTGTTTACAAATTGGGTGGAGAATGAGATAACTCCACATGTACCTACTATATATTAAATATGAAATAAACATACTATGTTATGTTTCACATGTTGTTATTTGGTGATTATGTTTCTATATCTTTTTCAAATGTTTTAAATAAAGTCTGGGTGAAAATACGATATCGTCAGTCATTTGTAATTTACAATAACAAAGCAGCAGTCACTTTTTTCAACTGTTTTTAATTAGATTTTTCAAATCCATTAAAAATATTTTCGACTAAATTAAAACTATTTTTCAAACTACTTTAAACCTTTATCAACTAAATTAAAACATCAACAATTAAATTAAAACTAATTTTTAACTAAATTTAAACTTTTTCAACTACATTTCAACTATTTTTCAAATTCATTAAAAATATTTTTTACTACATTTAAACTTTTTCAAACTGATTTTTTAAACTAAATTTAAAATTTCAACACAATTTTAACACTTTTTCAAACTGCATTTAAAAACATTTTTAACTAGTACATTTAAACTATTTTTATTTAGTATTTTGTACCATTTAAAAAAAATAGTTAAATAAAGGTTAAATTATTATTAAACTTTTTTCAAAGTGCATTTAAACTTTTTTTTTAACTAAATTTAAAACTATTTTTAAGTAACTTTTCAACTCAATTTTTCAACTACATTTAACCTTTTTCAAACTTTTTCAACTCCATTTAAACTATTTTTAAAACTATTTTTTAAACAATTTTTCAACTGTTTTCAACCTGATTTAAACTTTTTTTTAACTACATTTAAACTTTTTTAGCTAAATTTAAACAATTTTTGATCTTGACTTAAGCTACTATTGAAATGTTTTTAACTTGATTCAGACTAGTTTTTAACAGTTTTTATATACATATTTAAACTAATTTTCAACTACCTTCAACTACTATATACATAGATTTAAGCTATTTAAAAAAAAAAAAACCAAGTTCAACTACTATTCCTTGTTTATTTTTAGTTAAAATCCATTCCGTGACTACAGATACAGCATTTTGTTTCCATATAAGGGTCGCCCATTAACTATGTCCTAGAATCAGTATCGTGACCAATAATGCTATTTTTTAAATATATTTTTCATTTCATTTTATGTTTAAATGATCATCTTAAAAAATAGCTATCAAAGTAGTTTATTTTCGACCATTTCTTGAAAATTTGGTAGCCATGATTTTAATTAAGAGACAGGAATAGTTCAATGTCCACATTCAGTCTGAGACTGTGCTAGGAAGACAGTCGAAAACTCGAAAAAGGTCAAAGGTCAAATAACGTAAGGGCGTCAACCCTCTCAGAAATACTTACCCCTGTTTTAGTCGATGACTCATTGCTTTTTGGAGGGGTTGAGGAATTTACGAGAATGAGAGTGTGCATATTTCAACAACCCTGTTTTAATGAAAAGGAAAATCGCCGAAAAACACGTTCATAAAATACCGTCTTAAGAAGTTTGCAAATAAATAATCGATTTTACCCTAAAACCAGTTGCTCTTAAAATTCCTTAGCCATTCATTGACTCCAGAAATCCCCTACAATTATCAATTATTCCCCCTCTGGCTTTTTTTTTTTACAGAAAAGCCTCGGTATTTCCAGTTTTATGTAAATGTACTGTAGATATAATGCACAAATTTTATTGATATCATTTTAAATTAAATACAATTAATGGAAAATTGTAATAAAGTTTTGGTGGTAAATTTCCAACTAAAACTTAATGTATTTTTGAAATAATATCACATTTTAGGAAATACTGACAGGAAGTAGGAAAATATGGGATTCTCTGAATATTTGAAATTTCTTGTAGATTCCAGTTGATTCCATACTTTAAAATTAATGGATTCTGAGTATTTAGAGATAATGTCAAATACCAATAAGCTGGAATTTTTTTGACAAAATGTAAACAAATTTGTATTTAAAACGAAAATGGGTTACATATTGAAAAAAGTGAGCCGATTTAGTAAGATTTTATCAAAATTTTCATGGTTTTTGGTACTAAATACTGAGTATTTAGAGAAAATGTCAAATAGTATATAATAAGCTGGAAAAGTTTTGACAAAATGTGCTTAAAAAACATGAAATCTGTGAGAAGTTGAAAAGTGAAGTGGAATTGGATATATTTTGAAAAAAGTGAGCCGATTTAGAAAGATTTTCTCAAAAATTTCCAGATGATTGATTTCTGAAAATGATATTTATATTAAATTCTGAGTATTTAGAGATAATGTCAAATACTAATAAGCTGGAAAATAATTTCCACAAAATGTGAACACATTTTTTTATATCTAACGAAAATGGATTATAAATTGACAAAAGCGAGCCGATTTAGTGAGATTTTATCAAAATTTTCCGAGTTTTTGATTTCTAGAAATGATAAGATAAGTTTGTAAAAAACTTGAGAAAATTTAATTTCACAAATCCAAAATTTAAGAAATCCTAATATTGTTTAAAGCTCTTAAACACTTAGTAGAATTTAGGATTTAGTAGAATAAAGTTAGGATTATTTTATATTAAAGTAAGAAAACTTCGTAAGTTTTATTACTTTACTACAGCATATATCATTTTTTTTAATGATAGCAAATTTGAAAAACCCAGTGTAAATAAAAATTCGGCATCTTTCTAAGTTTGGAAACCTTGACTTTAGTTGGTACATGAGACAAAATAACCCCAAAAAATGATAAACCTTGAAATGTGCAAATAAAAAGTGTGAAAGTTGAAAGATTGAAGGCAGGCCTAGGTGACACACCCTTAAAAGTTGGGTCTATAAAGGGTATAAAGTTTAAAAAGAGGGTAATGAAGTAAAAAATAGGTTTTCATGAAAATATATTTAAACTAGTTCCATAATATCATAAATCGTGCTTAACTGATGCATTTATTTTTATTAAAAACCTATTTTATAAACAAATATTAGCCAATAAATTAATGCCTTTTCAACCCTTTTCATCCTTGAGATATACGATCAAATTAAATTTAATTATATGTTTGGGAGGTTCTAAGTTAGATTTATGAACTTAGTGGTTAAGGAAAAAATTATTATTTGAAGTGTATTAGTTTTATAAATAATTATTGTTAGCAAATTTCAGAATTTTAATGTAAAACTATTAAATTATAGCGCCATCTTCTGGTGTAAAAAATAGTCTCATGGCCAAATAAGATGGAACATAATAACATGTATAAACTCATTAACTTTTGGTTAAACTCCTTATATACGAGTGTTTGTCAACCGATGTGCCGCCAGGGGTCATTGGGAGCGAAACTTGATAAACTTTAATCAAAAACATGTTTTCAAAAACCTTGCTTTTGCAATGTGCTTTCGTTGGTGTGGACTAGGCTTAAGATTCGCATTTCGTTCCTCAACTATGGATATATGCGCATATTCCATGAAGGAAAAAGGCGGAAATTTCCCCGAGGACATATAGCTAATAAAAGCACATAAACATGCTCATCTTAAAGTATTAAATTAATAAAACACGTAATATATCACAATAAAAATTCGCCTAAACTTCATTCAAATTCACACATTTAACCCACCACTTAATTAAATTCATCTTCATCATCGTATAATCTCGGTGTTATTCCCAAATAAAGCAACAACATTCAATTTACATAAATATTTAAGTTTTTTTGTGGATGGGGGTGAGGTCGGAAGAAGCATGACCTGAGAGCATCTGGGTTTGTTCAAAATCCTCCAACGTGGAGCCAAAACACGTACCAAAAGGATGACAGCACTAGTGACACGTAGGCTTACAAATTAATGAAATAGAAAAAAGCTGCTTTTTCTCATTGGCTACGAACCAGTTTGAAATAAAACGCAATAGAGAGGACGTGGGTGTGTAGGGTTACCACGCCTATCACATTCGTACTAGACATGGAATTTAGGCTTTTTTTTAGGAAATTATTCAAAAATTACCCGGGTGGAACACTATAAGGATGTGTATGGACTTTTTGTTACATGCATGTATGTGTCATATTATATGGACCTTAAAAAGCCATGTTTTGGTCATATTTAAACCATTTAATGGTAATATGCCGTATAGACCATATTTAGCCTTTAAATTCCCATATTTATCCTTTGAATGACCATATTCAGGCTTTAAATGACAATATTTAGCCTTTGAATGACCATATTTAGCCCTGTTTGGGTCGTATTTTGAAATTCCATTTCTCTGCATGCTTTAAAATTCCATTTACCTGCATGCTTCGAAATTCCATTTCTCAGCATGCTTTGAAATTCCCTTTTTCTTCATGCTTTGAAATTCCATTTCTCATCATGCTTTGAATTTCCATTTCTCTGCATGCTTTGAAATTCCATTTCTCAACATGCTTCGAAATTCCTTTTTTCTGCATGCTTTGAAATTCTATTTTTCTGCATGCTTCGAAATTCCATTTTTTTAAACTTAAATTTCGGGAATCTATTTCTTTAAAATAAATTACCCACTATTTAACTTTTAAATTTTCTGTAAATTTCTTAAATCATCAAAACATAGGATAAGTATGGCTACTATATACTCGGTTATGTATGACACATACTATGTATAAGTACAATTACCACGTGTATACAACGCACTAAGTAATTTTAACCCAATATGAAATCCATAAAACATATATGAGAAGACAGTGGGTTTCACATTTGCAAAAAGGGGTTCGGAAGGGAAACAGGAAATCACCAAATTAGATGAATAATGGTGAAATGTATAGATATACAGTAGAGTGATATCCTATATAAAAGAGTTTCCTAAAGAGAGTGGTGCATGATGGGGTTAAAAATGGGGGGAGAAAATTATAAGGCATGGCATAGCGGAAATTAGGCAAAAAATTCAAAATTTTCCACGGCAGGTGAGGCTAAAGCAGGTGGTTGCCAGACTTAGGATCGAGTCCATCTTTTTTGTGTGTGTCTTTTTTTTGTTGTTGTTGTACAAAAATATGACTAAGAAGCAATTTTCTTTGTTGTTCTGTAACAGAATGGAAACGAAGAGGTGACATTTAGGGGTTATTTAGAAACAAAGGAAACCCAGAAAACTGATATGACTCAACCTCAGGAATTAGGAAAAAGGCCGAGTGAAAAATCAGTGCATTTTTCTCAAGTTTAAAATCGTTTCAATGGGGAATTTTACACGGGATAGAGATCAGAAAAACAACAAACACTCGATGGCACAATGTTAAAATTAACGCTCGAATTCATTTAGGAATGCAGGAAATAAACTTTTAGTTAACATTTGATACTCTACTGAAGGTGACTATTTAAATAACTATGGCACCGGACTAAACTCACAACGTGACTGAAATTAAGAGGGATTTTTTTTGCTTACTTTTGATTAATATGTTCAAATGTAAAATGTTGTTACTTCTGAGCACTGTCTTTGTTAATGGAGCTGTAAATATTTTTTAAATTGATACAAGTAAAACTACTAAAATTGAAAAATAGTGAAAAATACTAAAATTGAAAAATGATGAAAAATAGTGAAAAATGCTAAAATCGAAAAATACTAAAATTATGATGAAAATTTTGATTATGATATATACTATATGTCCAGACTTGTCAAATTTCTGGTCAATTAAGTAATATTTGGAATTAGTCATATGACCCATATTTGTTTTTTTCCACCCAGCCTTTGAGTTAAAATACGCATGTGTAATTGTTTACCAAACATAGTTTTTTTTTTAAATAGTTGTTACAAAAAGCAAGTGGTGAAATAGCAGTTAGACGCAATAAGTAACATGATTTCGAAAAGTTGGCTCAATACCAAACTAGTGATGAATAGTTACATCAAACTTCGATTAAAAAGCGGTTTAATTCAGATAAAACACTAGTTTTACTCGTGTATTACACTAATTAGAGTGTGCCTGGTGCAGCTTCACATATTCCTCCTCTTATAATTAGTAATTGTAATTAAGTTTATTAAAATTCAGCTAATTTAAGCAAGTTAATCGTCAGCGATTGTTTCATCATTATTCTTCAAGAACATTTGAAAGACTTAATTGTTTAGGAATTCAAGTAGGAAATTGTAGACGAAACTAGTCTCGGAATTGAGTAATGGAGTCGAAAAATTCTCAAAAAAAAGTCACTTAATTATGTGCGAATGGCCATCGGCCATTTCTGGTGCTCTCATTCATCAAATTTAGTAGGAAATGAGTAATGAGAGGGTTGGTTTACAAACTGACGAAACTTGAACAAGGCGTCAATGAATCATAGACTAACAATTTAACAATTTTGACTCGTATATAATGGAAAAGAACAGCTAAAGCGCCATCTAGAGGCAATGTTGTTGCAAGTCGCAGAATGACACATCCACACGTGTAACATTAGACCCAATAAATGGAAACTTCTTAGTCTAAGTATAGTCCAAATATGACCATTGAAGAGTTTAATATGGCCCATGCATGGCTACATATGGCCATTTAGAAGTTAAATATGGTCCATGCATGGCTTTATTTGGCCATTTATAGCTAAATATGGTCCATGCATGGCTTTATTTGGCCATTTAGAGGTAAATATGGTCCATGCATGGCATTATATGGCTATTTAGAGTTAAATATGGTCCATATATGGCCATTTAGAAGTTAAACATGTTCCATGCATGGCTTTATTTGGTCTTTTAACAGTTAACATGGCCCATACATAGCTATATATATGTATAACCATTCAAAGGATAAATATGGTCCATGCATGGCTTTATTAGGCCATTTCGAGTTAAATATGGTCCATGCATGGCTTTATTTGACCTTGTAACAGTTAAATATGTCCAGTGTATGGCTATATATGGCCATTTCGAGTTAAATATAGACCATACATGGCTTTATTTGGCCATTTCGAGCTAAATATGGTCCATGCATGGCTTTATTTGGCCTTTTAAAAGTTAAATAGGGCCAGTGTATGGCTATATATGGCCATTTCGAGTTAAATATGGTCCATGCATGGCTTTATTTGGCCTTTTAATAGTTAAATAGGGCCAGTGTATGGCTATATACATGTCCATTTCTAGTTAAATATGGTCCATACCTGGCTTTATTTGGCATTTTAACAGTTAATATAATCCATGCATGGCTATATTTGGCCATTTAGAGTTATATATGGTCTTTTAGAAGTTAAATATGGTCCATACCTGGCTTTATTTGGCCTTTTAACAGTTAATATGGTCCATGCATTGCTATATTTGGCCATTTCTTTTCGAGCTAAATATGGTCCATGCATGGCTATATTTGGCCATTTAGAGTTAAATAAGGTCCGTATATGGTCATTTAGAAGTTAAATATGGTCCATACCTGGCTTTATTTGGTCATCTATAGAAGTTAAACATAGTCCATGCATGGCTATATGGTATATGCATGGTAATTCAAAGGATAATTAAGTTGGTGCTTATCAAAATCCATAAATTTACAATTTACTTTAAGCGTGTTCAGTTTCAAATATTTCAAACACAATATGCAAATTGTGCAACGCGCCCCCTAGCGTTCACATGCGCATGCCAAATAGCCCTGACCTTCAGTCCATTATATCTTCTGGGGGTCAATTCGTCGCGTTTCGACTCAATGCAAACTGTGACTGGAAATAAATTTTCCGATTGATAAAAAAACATTGTGATTATTTTTTGACGTAGTTTCATAAAGATGACAGATGCAGTTTGCCCTCTATATGTTTATACTTCACATGACAGCTTTTATGAAGGTTAGATGCGTATCCTTTTAAGCCTAATATTTACATTGAAAAGCATTGTATTCCGCCATGGATTTTTCCATTGAAAACACCTGCCAAATAATACGCAGGGGGTTTTATATCAAGAAATGAGAAGGATTCATTTTCACTATAAAGGGAGGATGGTAAACATTCAAAAGTGAAAGAGGAGACAATGCTGGACAAAGGACAAAATAATAACGCAGATACAGTGGAACCTCGGTGTACGAACTTAATCCGTTACTCGACCCTGTTCTTAAACCGAAACGTTTGTTAACTGAATCAATGTTTCCCATTGCAATGAATGTAAATCCAAATAATGCGTTCTTTGTCCTAGAATTTTTTTAACATGTTATGGCTTTATGTGTGGGAATATAAATATCCAGAGAAATGTGTTCGTAATCTGAAGCATCGTTCGTAAAGCGAAACAACATGTGGTGTTCATAAACCGATTTGTTCGTAAACAGAGACGTTCGTAAACTGAGGTTTCATTGTATTTTTAATTTATGAAATATTTTAAAAGTGATCCTATATTTTATTTAAGATGCAGAAGATTAAATATTTTATTTAAGGATAGTGTTAGTGAATCATATAAGCAAAGGCACAAAAAAACTTTCAATTTTCAAAAATAGCGCTTATTCACCACAGCGCCATCTCTTCGACATTCTACGCAACTAGCTGTTAAACATAAAAATTTTATTATTACTAAAATGGCGCCAAATTGAAATTTGGAAATAGTTTATAACATATGGAAAAATTACTTCAAGCACCTTAAGTATATAAATGACTTTAAATATTAGAAAGCTACAAATGCTTAATAATTAGATGCGTATTCTATGATTTTGGATTTCATACGATTTTTAAAATTGATGGAGTAATATGTATCATTAAAAAAAACCATTTCATTTAAATTATTAATCGAGAATTTGCTGATTGGAACGATTAATAGAAAGGAACAGTTGCGGCTGAATTTCAGAGGAATTGTTCCGGCATTCCCTTAATTGTTTTCACAAATACAATATTTCACAAACATAAAAATAATGCATGAAATGTAAATAATCCCGTTGAACATAATTATCACTTCGGACATGGTGTTTCCAGATTCACAATATTCATCGTTTTTCATATCATTGGTTGTGAACCATCTTAATATCCATAAAAACGCTGCAAAATAAGGGGTAAAACAATCTTTAGTTGTTGGATTACTTTAACGAATGAATATTACATTTGACGGGTTGTGACATCATTATGGATGGAGTGTATTAAAATTTGTGACAATTGTGACAAAGGGGTGGGGGGTAAAAAAAATCTAAAATGAAACTACTAAAAACTTCATTATATGTTATGTTTTTCATTATGTTATCGTTCATTAACTGGTCATAATTAACTTTGGACTTTATCATTATTATATCATAATAATCACGATTTATTATATTAAGTAATCAAACTAATCAACCTAATCAAACTAATCAGACGTGATTTCCAATAATTTCCAATAAAAAGAGGCAAAAAAGTGTGACATAATTTATGGATCACCCCTATGACCAGATATGCACTATGTTTTTGCAGGTTTGTAACAAGCCTGTTTGTCGGAAATTTTGGTTAAAAACACTTTGCAAAAAACAAGTTTAAAAATTGTGTTTCGTGTTTTCTAGTTTCCTTTGGTGCATACCCACCATAAAACGTCATTTATAACTTGATAATTAAATGTGGAAAATTCACCCATTACATTACCACTTTATGGTACTACAATGTTCTAATTGGAAGTTCATATTCGAGTGAAAAGTTATTTTGATGGTAAGGACTTTATGTACACTCTTTATATTACATTATAAATACCTGTTAGAAAAAATGCCAAAGATAGAACACCAAGAGTAGAATGTACTGGAGTCTTTCTTAACTCATTTCTTATTTGTTTCCAAAAGGCATAAATTGTCATTATTCCAGTAATAACAACGAACATAGGGATATATGGCTGCAGCATCGAGCAATTAAAAAAATACCACACATGAGCAGTACCTAAAGATAAGAAGAAACATTTTGTCCAAATATAGGGTAATTTGTTTGTTGATAAAAAATAGACAGGGGGGACTTCCACTCCCTTTCGAGGGGTCTTTAACGAGCAACAATCTACAATCTCGAATATCTTAGACATAGCAACATTTGATTTCCCAATTGAATAAGTTATAACTTAAATACAATAAATACAATAGTAATAATAACTTACCAATCATATAGTATATGATGAAAGTAAAAAAGGGCAGGGCATCTTTAAAAATTAATTAAAAAACCCATATTAATTTCAATATGATAAGTTTTACTGTATTTAATCATAAAAAATTAATTTATGAAGTTGTATAAATCACTCACATCCGTTGTCCATGTTTCCACTAATTGCCTAAAGTCGATACTTGCTTATGTTTGGATCCGGGCAAAAAAAATCTAAAATGAAACTACTAAAAACTTCATTTATATATTATGTTTTTCATTATGTTATCGTTCATTAACTGGTCGTAATTAACTTCGGACTTTATTATCATGATATCATAATAATCACGATTTATTAAATTACATACTTAAAAGGTTAAGCATTTTTCACCTAATCAAACTAATTAGACGTGATTTCCAATAATTTAATTATCACACACTTTTTTAATTAATTACGATTAGATTAACTACATGGAATTTTAAATCCCGTTTGAGATTGAGATTAAATGTACCAAAAACTAAACCTTGATAAATATAAAATCATATATTAATAAAAGGGATAGAAATTGCCTGGGGCAAATATCAGAAAATATGTCCCAAATAATTAAAAAAAGTAGTTTTTTTGTGTTTTTTTTGTGTGCAAATTTAACTTTTGGGCTTTAAAATGCAGACTAATAAAGTGCAAAAAAAACTAAAAATTTAGCAACGACACCGTTTTATTGTTTTTTCATTTTGCGAATATACTGCAGATTATTAAAATAAAAAGTAATATTAGTGGATATTTAGAAAATCTAACATCATATTAACCAACTCACCTGCAATTTTCCATGCCACCAAAAAAAAAAAAAACGCTTTTGGTAAATGTCTCTAATTTGCATAAAGACATTTTAAACGTCTTTAATAGCTGTACAATTTTGATATTTACAAATGGCGGCTGAAACAAACCCGGAGTGCAAACTTTTTTGCATGTTTGTAAAAACGTTTATGTACGTACAATGTACGATTTGGTGGAGACGCACCTTTATAAGCTAAGGCTAGGCACACACTAGAGATTTCCCCCACTTCAGATCACCCTAAAGGCCCCTTCACACTGTCACGTTTTCGCTACGCTCAAGTTACGCGAACACCTTACACATTGTAAAGTCCGCGTAACGTTAGACCTCTTTTCTGATTGGCTATACTGGTCGCACTGGCAGCGCCATCTAGCGATCGAAAACGCAAATGGCCGAAAAAGTCTAGAGTGTGACTGGCTGTGGATTGATGAGGAGGGGGTGGACACAGCAAGAAATTTTGTGGCCGCTAAAGGCCTGCTCATGAATTGGTGGTCTCTGAAAAAAAGAACCCAAGTATAGAGGGAATACAAGAGAAGGATAGTGTAGTGTGATACCATCCACTACGGTAGCGCCTCCTATTGGAGGGTCCGTCACAAAGGATATGCTGCAATTTCAGTTCAGTTCAGTTCAGTGTCTGCTTTTTCCATCTCTCTTCCCATTGGCCGGGAAAACTCGCTTCCCCATTGGTCGAAATAGAAACTGTTTCTATTCTCCTACGCGGCCCTACGCGTCCTTTACGCGTGGCGAAGCTGTCTGCTAGTGACGTCCTATTTCGCGTAAAGGCGCGTAGCGTAGCGAAAACGTGACAGTGTGAAGGGGCCTTAAACCTGTTGGTCGTTACAACAAACAGGTTTTTGATAATAAAATCACCCACAGAGTGACAGAGTGAAACCAGTTTCAATTATTTAGTTGTTGAATCCAGTTGGGATTACAAAGTCAGCAGTGTGGGAGGGTCCTTTGAAACCAACCCTTTCCATTTTGTGAGGAAATAGTTGCTTGAAAAAATTGCCATTGTGCGACTAAAGTCTCCTTCACACTAGACGTTTTTTTACGTTACGTCATGACGTTGCGTCCTTAAGGCTTGAAGCTTACGGCAAGATCCTACAAATTTTACGTTCTGACGTAGCTTGCAGCGTCATCTATTGAATATAAATCTACTTACCGCCGTAACCAAACACGCGTCCTTTGATGTCATCTGATCTTCCATGCAAGAGAAGAACGTCTGCTTTTTTCCAGCTCTCTTCCCATTGGTCTTCCGCACAACTCTCTGATGGCTCGGTTGGCATGCAATTCAAAATGTCCTTGAACTTTTTGATCATTCCTCGTACGCTACAGCTACAAAAATACACACACATTATAAAAAGCATCAGTTTTATGTGACTCACTCTGTAGTACGTAATTATGTATAATATTAATAAAAGACAAAATTGAATATCATTGAAAGATGTTCCCAAGTTTAATTCTTTAGAATGCATATATATATTTTTCCAATTAATAAATAACTGAAACGCCGCACGATAACGAGTCCGTTAAACTTAACGACGATTATCTTGTTTTCGGATATGTCTTAAAAGTTTCTCAACTTTGTTCGTAAAGTTTTATGCACACGTGATATATGTACAGGAGTACGTATAAGAAAGTTAGCGTAGAGGGAGCCACCGTAGCCAATCTGACAAAAACTGCAGTTTCATTGAGTATAAACAGTTGTTTATATACTGTAGCTCATGCATGTCCATGCATGATAATATAAGAAATGGCAGATATATGCCCATGCATGAACATTTAAGAAATAACATGCATGGACATATAAGAAATGGTGGATTTATGACCATTCATGGGCATATATGTTGGATATATGCCCATGCATGGACATATAATAAATGGTGGATATATGCCCATGCATGGAAATATATGAAATAGTGGATTTATGCCCATGCATGGGCATATATGGTGGATATATGCCGATGCATGGACATATAACAAATTGTGGATTGATGCCCATGCATGGGCATATATGTTGGATATATGCCGATGCATGGAAATATAAGAAATGGTGGATTTATGCCCATGCATGGAAATGTAATAAATGCTGGATTTATGCCCATGCATGGACATATAATTAAATGGTGGATATATGCCCATGCATGGAAATATATGTTGGATATATGCCGATGCATGGACATATAATAAATGGGGGATATATGCCCATGCATGGAAATGTAATAAATGATGGATTTATGCCCATGCATGGAAATGTAATAAATGATGGATTTATGCCCATGCATGGACATATAATAAATGGTGGATATATGCCCATGCATGGACATATATGTTGGATATATGCCGATGCATGGACATATAATAAATGGGGGATATATACCCATGCATGTAAATGTAATAAATGTTGGATTTATGCCCATGCATGGATATATAATAAATGGGGGATTTTTGCCCATGCATGGACATATATGTTGGATATATGCCGATGCATGGACATATAATAAATGGGGATATATGCCCATGCATGGAAATATAATAAATGGTGGATTCATGCTCATGCATGGACATAAATCCACCATTTATTATATGTCCATGCATGGGCATATGTGTTGGATATTTGCCCGTGCATGGACATGAAAGAATCATCAACAAATTCGAAACACTGCACAAATCGCGACAGTGGCTCCCTCTACGCCTTATGTTATTCCTCCACTAGAGGTCGCACCAGTCAGCTGGTCAGTCGGTGACTGAAGAACGTCCACATTGTCACACAGAACAGATGTTCACACCGAAGAACACATTGGTCCTCACACTGCGGTTCCGTTCACTGTGGATAGGGGCGTGTGCGTCGTCAGGTGGCGCCTCCTGCGGAATGTGTAGAAACAGAGGGCGATACAAACTATGGCCTGGATGCAGATGATGGGCACCATACTCCACAGCAGCCACTTTTTCTTCACTCCCACGCACTTTTTTCGCGTTTCGTGAATCGGGTAGTCGCTGAGGATAGGCACAAATGCGTTCCAAAATAGAACGCTCTCACTCAAGTAGTTTTCGGCCATCGAAGGCGACTCCATGAGGCGCAGGTGGACCTGGTGATCGGCCGTGTACTCGGTCCAGGAGAAGTTTAGGGGATTTTGATGGCCCTGCGTCGGATCTCTGAAACATGTATCAAAACAAAGTGTCCCGATTAACCGAAGTTCATAGGAGAGACCGGGGCACAGTGGTACAACGTGTTTATAAAATCAAGTTTTATCAGCAATCCCATGCTTTTGATTTGCAAAAAAGCTGTATGCAGAACTCTTTCATTAACCACAATTTCTGAGATCTGACACAAGGATAGAAGAAAATATTTGCAGTTAAATTTTTTGTTCTTGAAAATTAATTTTTCAACTCGCAATTGGATTTTTATTCTAGGTGTAATTATAAAGCATTAGTAATGCTGCCATATACCATTGACGAGTGTATATATCCAGCTATAATTTCAAACTAAAGTTTATGTTAATTA
>JAQGBW010001851.1:0-22885 GCA_034698625.1 Julus scanicus | reverse complement strand
GGGCGCCCTTAAGCCTTCACGAGGCTCCGTACAATTTTTGTGCGGAAGAAACCCCTTGTGGGATAGGTCTGGCCACCTTCAAGAAGATTTTACGACAATGCGTACAACTGAATACGTCGTATTTTTAGGTGTTGACTCTGTTTGAAATGGCAACGATGCAGAAATCGTTGAAAAGATTTTTGGGAAAGTCTTGAGGCATTATTATATCCCACAGAAATGTATTATTCATATTAAACGTGTTGTGAAGGAACTACCCATACATACGTGTTCTCCGGTTGACCCTGATCGCATAGTGAGATAATGTGTGCTGTCTGCTTGAATGTCATGTATAGAGACATTTGGAGGGGGAGATCCCCTTCGATTGTCTTCATCTCCCTTTTTTTTATCCGACTAAACGCTACTGGGTTTTTGTGTTTGTCAACTGACGAACAACTTGAAAGACCAGGCTTCTCCCTTTAGGTCGACATGCTATTCTTGTCTATTTTACAGAATTTCAGTCTATTAGCGGTTTATTTTTGTGTTTCTGTTCTTTAAAAATATCACATCTTTTCTGTTGATATTTTCTTTGCAATTCAAACCCTGACCCCCATCCCCTATTTTTGGAGGATGAATATGGCTTGCACATGACCTGTAAATGTTGAATGAAAACCGAGGGCTAAAAATACACAGCCCTGTTATAAGGTCCTGTCTATCATCTGTTATACCTAATAATGCAAGTACTTCATAGTGGAGGTTATAGGGGGAAATGTGAAGTTTACTGTTAATAATTTAATCTATGTTTGGACTGCTTCTTACTAAGTACAAATAACACTGAAAATTGCAGCATATATAGTGTATTATTCGATATTACCTGAATAATGCAAATACTTCACAGTAGAGGTTTTAAAGGGGAATGTTGAGCCTATTGTAAATTGATTCTCAATCCATATTTTCATAATCGTTGAGATTTAATCCATGTTTGGACTGGTTACTAAGCACAAATAACACGGAACATTGTAGGCTTATGCAGTGAATAAGGTTATATTCAAGTTTTGTTTACTGAATTTATAGTGGCCTTGTGAAAAATGTAACATAATCGAAATAAGTTTTCCTCAAATAATGTTAGTTACGAGTCAGAACACGTGTTAATGCTACCTGCGACAATTCACCATCGTTATAAAAAGGCTTAGTTATGAACATTTAGCCTCCGGCGAGTAATAACTTATGGTATTGTACATGATATGCAGTTAAATACTGCATAACTACCTGGCTAGTTTATACACTATCGTGCTTAAGCATTTAAAATTTATCTAATCTGTTTTATAAATTCCGGGAGGAGTGAAAGCAACACATGGAGATAACCACGAGAAGCAAAAAGTGGAATACCTTGGATAAATGAATATGATTACAAGGAGTGTATAGTGTTGTCAACAAGTATCGTTAAGCAATTTTGAACATCTCACTGGAGAGCTTGTTAAATGGCCCTAGTTGGGATGGTGGCGAGAGAGAGAAGAAGAAAAACCTCAAGAAAAGCATTAATAATTCACAGTGCATCAACATCAGCTACATAAATAAATAATGGGTGTTCATTGTATAAAGTGCATTCCCTCCTCGAGCCATGTAATAAGTTACTCCATGAAAAACCGAGCTTTTGCATGTTATCCAAATTAATATAAGTCAACATCACCTCGAGGAGGGCGGTGGCTGTTTTTTTAAAGTTTTTTATCCAAGTATAAAAACTATGTTTATGTTTAGCATCTTGATCTCTAAACCTGGTTTCCCATGCTTCCCCTCTATGCCCTACCCTTGCACTATACTATACCTTCCCCATCAGCTCCATACAATCAATGTGCTATTTTCATTGTTATCATGCGCAATTTTGCAAAACAATGCTTTTCTATTGTCCTTATGCACTTTTTCCTGTTTGTACCCAAGAGGGGAAAGGGAGAGATGCTTTGGTAAACGGTTAATTGTAAGCCATTTTTTTTGTTAAGTCAGCAAGTAACACTTTCATCTGATAGATGATGGCGATATTTACAAATGGAATCATTGAATATCTTTGAACGATGTTTTGCATTAGACATCTCTGACAGTGCGAAAGGGGCGAGATTGCGCATTCATTTGTTAAAAATAGAACAGATCAATAAGCCCATATGCACTTTCCCTACGCGAATACCTAAGATAGAAGAGCTACAAACTGGGGCAAATCACTTACACCAACTTAGATTGTATATTGGAGCTTAAATGGGACTATAAATTCTATATAGGACTGCCTGCTGCATTTTATACGATCGTATCCAGGTGAACACAATGCTCATTTTAGGAAGGGTATAATATGCATGGTAGGCCTATATTTAGCTTAATTTTCGATCAAGTGTTTATTACCATGACACTGCTTCGTTTTTGTGATGGAACTTCTTTTAAAGCTATAGTTCTGGATGATTTTGAAAAATGGTCTAGCCAGATTTGAGGAGTACTAACAAAAGCTTATATTGGCTTTTGGATAAATGATCCGGATCAAACACTTTCTGCAATGTACTGCTCTGACTTAGTCGTCAGAAGGCTTATGGTCTCTACATTATTACACCGAGCAACCGACCGCTGTTTGGACATCCATTTTATGAGCGTTACTTATGAGCCTACTTAGAAATGAAGACTATATTACTCGGAATCGAGATACTTTTCTGGTTAGATACTATCTACTTGTAGCAGAAGTAACGGTCAAAGCAAGTAACTGAAATTGTATTATGACATGTAGTTTATAAATAGCATTGATACACTAGCGTACCTATACACAAACACGTGTACGGGCCTGACAATAGTACCCATAATACTGCTCCATATAAGTATGACCATATAATGCATGGCATCCGGCCCCCGCATGTATTATTTATTTATTACATTTATTTGGAGTCTTGGAGTCTTGGAGTCCTGTAAGATCTTTGGCTCACTGTCAATGATTGCAGTATTTCAGCAATGATCCACATATCATTTTTTTTTTTTTTTTTTTTTTTTTTTTTTTTTTTTTTTTTTTTTTTGTTGAAGGAAACTCCTTTTTTTTTTCTGTAAGAAGCCCTTAAAATTCTTTTAATATCCTCATGAAAGGTCATGTCAGTCTTATATTTCCACAAGCATCCTTGACTTTGAAGATGGTTTGCAAAAAGGGATTTCAAAGGGTTTTGTGCAATCTAACTGTCAGTGCTGCAAACTACTATTCTGTGATCCGTTCTTGATCCAACTACTGAATATTTATAGATTATGCATTGGATGCTTATTGGAAATATGGCAAAACACTGATTTGATTACGGAATTGCACATTGCAATCACCGTGGGAAACGTAAAATGGTTATTTGCGAAGATGTATCTATATTCCGAATAAGTAATATGTACGTATCACCACATCGTAAAAGAAACTGCGTACTTTGCATAAAAGCATTTTCAACCCTACCCATAATTCATTTTTTATGGTTTTGCTAACTATTCCCCCGCTCTCGTGTGGCCCCTGTTTTCCGTTTCATTTTTTCATTTCCCTTTTTCAGTGCATGAGTCATAGTGATTTTTTTTTATTCGGGTTGATCCCATTTCTGTTTAATCCATGGATTTTATGGGATGTAGCTACATCACGTCCTTGGCGCTATGCAGTCGATTCGTACAGTGCTTAGATTGCTGTTAATATAGCATTTGCCATCCGGTCTATTTTATAAACGTATACTGAGTGTTTAGGAATTGAAATGTGAGACGTAGTTTTACGAGGGACTATGTCTTTGTTTTCGGTATTAGTAGGGTGAAAGTTTAGAAGCGGTGGTGAAACGGAAGTGTGTAACGGCTAACGGCTGTGAATCGGCTTACGCGGCCGTGTCATCATCGGTGTTTTTTTACAGACACTGTAAACTCTGTTAATTAAAAGATTTGTTTTATCAAAAGGTTTTGAAATGAAACTAGCTACCAGGAAATCCTTTCAGCTCATATTGATTCATGATTGAAATCATAATTAGCAAGAAAATGTTGACAATGATGTGTTAGTCGTGTCATTCTTTGAATGACCTGGGTTCGAAAGGTATTGTGTGTTAACAGTAGAGCTCCTATCCTCTTTAGTAGTGATGGAGGAATCCTTTTCATGCAGCACTAGTAACCATAGCAATGAAAGTCAAATAGGTCAATTTGTAGGTTTGGAAAATATCGTTGGGGTAAAAATAAACTAAACTCGGTCACATAGTTTCTTTTGGATGAGATAAACGAAAAAAAGTGGTTGATGCCCATCTCTCTGATGGCCTCAAAGTCAGGCGATCAGATCTCGATTGACGCACTTGGGCAATTTTACTATTTTAAGATTACAATGCATGCATTACATTGTCTTTGAAATTGCTCAGTCTCAAAACTATGTACCTTTTACAGCCAGTTGAATCGATGAAAAGAAGTGGGGGATAGGGTCGAAAATCTTTTACTAGACTATTTGGCACTTTTAATGCAGACAAATTGCGATTTTACCTTAACGGGGTTTGAAACCCTATCCTTTTCAATGGGTCGGGTTTGCGAAGATACTCACAGGTTTGGGTGGTGGCGAGAAATGTTTGGGGTGATTTGATGGATCAGCAAGGGCATTCGATTGTCGTTTTTTACTTTAAAATATTAGCTTTTTTAAATTAAATTATTATTTGAATTTTTGCACTCACAACTTGTTTTTCTCATGCTGCCACCTGCTGGCAGCATGTACAAATTAGCGGACATTTTTCAAATTTGTTTATTAATTTAAAAAATTCTACCATTTCAAAATGAACCCCCAACAATTCTCACCCCCCACCCAAACCACCCTCATTCAACTGTGAATATCTTCGCAAACCCGACCCATTGAAAAGGATAAGGTTTCAAACCCCCGTTAAAAATCGTATTTTAATTTAAGAAAATCAATGACACGTGTTCAAGGGAATTTTTACAAATTTAGGACACACTTAATGGAGTTTCGTACATTGCAAATAGCGAAATTTCACTTTATAATCCCTATAAAACACATGTTGTGCGTGTTTTGGTATTTTGGGTCATGAATATTTGCTAGTCCTGTCGTTATTCTTCCAATTGAAGAAAAAGGCAATTATATTCAGCCTACACAAGCCATGTGGACCATATGCACGTTGTGAAATTAATATTTACCATTTCTGCAGCTGTTGCTGTGAATGTATGTGAAGCAACTGATGAAATTAATTCCCTCTGTTTATAATGTTATTCTCCACTTGTAATAACATAAATTACGCTATCAACTTGGGAATAGTTGATATAGGACGTAGTATTATCAAGATATGACTAATGTATGCACTGTTATAGTATGTCGTCCTTATTAAAAGTTAGAAATGTACTGTTTCATCAGTGTTCTGAAATGGGGCGATATACATGTTTTATGCCTCAAGCAATGAATTTTTAAGTTTCTATTTAGTATTAAAGTTTTTTATTGAATTTAACAAAATATGCATTACATACAGTCCATTAATACTGTTTGTTAATTAGTGTAATGTTTGATAGCAGCTTTTTTGCAACAGTCAGAAATGAAAATCAGAGAACGAAATCTGGATTAGCCTATTTCATAATATAAAATTTGTCAAGTTACATATTTCTTGAAAGATATTTCATTAGCTGCCAGTTTTAAAGTTAAACTTTAACTCTTTTTATGTTAACTGCCTTCAATAATTATTAACATTGACATTAACATTAATTTTTTTTTTTATTTTTTTTTTTTTTTTTTACTAAAACTTTATGATTGCTGAAATAATTTCTATCGTGACCATTAAAGATTTTTGTTGTTGTAGACAAATACACTTTTTTCATAGAAAAATGCAATCTGCGACCCATGAAATTTTGCTAGGATAACCACCAAATATACTCATTTTTTTATGACTGTGTTGCATAACTGATTCATCCAGAGGTTCTCTCCTGTGTGCATTCAATTTTGTTTTTTTTGCAGCAAAGTGTCCATTGTTACTAAGTGCATACACGTTGTAGTGGAACATGTATGCACGCTAAATATATTTTCATTCACTATAATAACAGGTTTTATAGGCCATGACAGAAACGACTCCCTCAGGAAAATGCACTCCACCCAAAAAGCATGAAAATTATCCATCCGAAATGATGAGTTCATTTTATATTTTATTGGTTATTCCCCTATTCCCAGGACTTTCTCCAAATCAACGTACCTGTATGCCCATTTAAGTCCTAGAATCAAAATTAACCTGACGTAGGTTCAATAACTTTCTGATTTTCTCGTCGAGATTTCGTCATGTTATTGATATGTAGTTGTTTTTCATTTCATTGTTTTTTCCTCAAATTAATAACGATTGTTTTGCATTTGAGATAACCTGTTCTGAGTCATGTCGAGGTCAACAAACTTTTTTGTTAAGGGGCCATTCAAAAAAGACGTCCTCAGAATTTCTCCAAAAATCAACCCCCTGTCCACATGTGGTCCATTTTAGCCCAGACATGTGCCCCCCCTAATGGATGCCCTTAATTATTTTGAAAAGGAGGATGTCCAGAAAATTTATTGGGACATGCACAGGCCCATCCTATAAATTTCCAAGCACCCACCTCACTACCAATTTCACGACATGAAAATGACAGCAGACCCCCCTCTTAAGGACATTCTTCTTGAATGGCCCCTAATCCCCTCTATTTTTTTACCCTAACTGTTATGCCTGTTGACATAGAAGAAAGTGTGAATTAAGTGCCTTGTTAAAGCCTTCAAATATACAATTTGAGGGAAAACGTTGAGGGAAGAGAAAAAAACATGAACTCGTTTAGCCTTGACATGAACTATTCAGCGTAATATTGAATTAATCCAATTTGGCTTAGCTTGACATTGTCATTTCTATTCCTATCGGAATTTTTTTTTTTATGAGTCATTAAGACATAATTAGTAACATGAATGAAAGTTTCTGTAAGAATCTTTTCAGCAGGAAACGCTTGACACTTTAAACGTGATGAATACATATAGCTCTAAAGAATTTAAAGGCATTTAAGAAATCTTTTTAAAAAATCTCTCACATAATTCCCACATTATGTGGTGTCGGAAAAGTTCATGGCCAGTAATAGATACTTGTAAAACACGTAGTATGTAACAGGTTTCGTTTATGTTGGGAATTGTAATTATTAAGGTAGATCACAACGATATCACTTTCAATGGGTGAAATTTGAAAACACATTCACAGCCAAACAAAAAGAGATTAAATAAAAATAAAAATTGCTTAAAATAGCTTGATAAATCAGCAAGGGTATTACTTTGTCGTTTTTCACTATGAAATGGTAATTTTTAAAAAAAAATTAATAAACACATGAAGCACCCTGAAAGAATAACATGGAAATTTCACTTGAAAAACTACTCATAATTTTATAGAATTCATCTCGAAAAATGGTGATTGCAAACCCAAACTTGCAATGTTAGAAAAATTCTAAGATGCATTGTTGACCTGGTTTACTGAAATTTTATAATATGAAACTTGAGTAATTGCGTCAAGCATATTTTTGCACTATACATGTTTATCTAATAGGTGTTTTTTTATTATTTTTATAGTTTTTTACTCAACTGCAGCTAAACGATAATGCAAAGTATATGCTTCAGCAATCATCAGTAACAGTATTTGCTCCTACGAACGATGCTTGGAATAGGTATCAAGGAACTGTCCGTAAAGACAACTTATGGAATTACCATATTGGTAAGTGGTTTTCATGCTCGTACTGCCTATTATAACCTAGTTTGCTTCTTTGATATCATTAAAATTATATTGGTGTTTACTACTTATAAAAACTGCTCATAAAACTAAACTTTGCGTGCTGCTCATTTTAATTTTCAGTGAAATCTGCCATTACTTCTGACAAGTTTCCTTACTCAGTGCCCTCAGAGACTATTGGTAGTCCTCCAATTTGGATTCACAGACAAGATACGCCAAAGTCACAAACAAAAGTAAGCCATATTTATGAATAAAAAGTCAAATGTGAGTTTTGTTAAAAACGTTGTTCCAGTTATGGAATGTCATTATTATGAATGCAGAAACACGTGAAAGTAAAAATACGTATTTTTTGCAATATTTTCAGCAGTACTTTGTAAATCAGGGCCGCATTGTAAGGATTGATATAAAGGGAAAATCCTCAAATGGACACGAACAAGTCTTGCACGTCATCGATCAAGTCCTGGAACCTACGCTATCCCAAAGCACCGATTACAGTTACAATAATCCTTCGGCATTTGTTCTCCTAATGAACCCAGAGATATATGGGATTAACGAACGTTTGACGTAAGTCTGTGAAAGGAATTTACTAAATATATAATAATCTTTTATCAAAATTGCGGTATCATCAAATGGTCCCTTGTTGTGGAATGTGAAGTAGATGGAATAAACCATTGAGGTCAGAGCAATGGAAGGCAAGCATGGAGATAATCCAATATTCATGTAAATTTGTATGGTGCTAAGTTATTCGAATGATGTATTTTGAGTGTTAACGTTGTATGTGTCCGTTTGACAGCTAAAGGGGTCAGTGCGTTTTTCCTGAATCTCTTGCTGGAATTAAACATCATTGATGCACGCCAGTCATCAGTTTCGCTCCACCCATTTTTGTTAGAAATTGGGGTAGCAAAATTGGTGGATGATTTGTATTGATGATACTTAATTCTCTTAATTCTAGCATTAGCTTAGAAGGCATGTCGTGATTGATAGTATACACGCACAGCAGTGCATCGCTGGTATTGACCATTCCGTCATCTTTGCATTTGCATTCTAAGCACGGAAGGGTCAATGTAGCCGGTTAGTCATCCACCATGTGACATTTGTGATTAAAAAACTTTATTTTTGTCCATTGTTTGGGTAGTTTTTTATTTCTGGAATTTATTTTTTATCGTACCAATATTGCTAGTTTTACTTGTATGGAGCTATTCTATTCCTAGTCTATTTTCTAGGGATGTCTGTATTCTTACTTACAATGCACATTGTATTATTTCAGGAACTTTGCAAGTAGGGTTATGGCATCAAACAAGCAGATGATTCTGCAAGGCGGGGATGGTTTTACTTTCTTTCTACCAGTGGATGGAAACAACAACCCAGAAATTTGGAACCGGGTTGATGATAAAGTAATCAAGCTTTTTTTTGCTGCAATAAACGTAGTTATTTATTTTTGCTGTTCTTTTTTTCTATGACATTTGAATGTTTTTGTCTTTTAGGTAATAGATGGGCACATCATACCGAAGCAAGTTTATTTCTCGGCAGCATTTCCGTTTCAACCACAAGAGTCTTTAGCATTTACTCATATGATAAAAATTTTACTCTCGATGAGAAACGAAAGTACAACACATGGGCGAGGCTATGAGCGTAAGTTTTGTTGTTGTTGTTGTTCTTCATGTACACGCAAGCTAGAGTTTTGCATGGTATTTTTGCGGTTTTTGTCAGCAATATTGTGCGCTGAACATTTCTGTTATATGTGAGAGGTGTACATATCAGATAATAATTTAAATAGCTGTGACGAAAGCTTATATGTAACTTCTGTGCTGATCATGATGTTTGATGTGTTTAGTGCACACTGTTTTTAATATTGGAAACAAATTGGGATGTTTCTACCCAACTAGGTGGGGTAGTAGTTATGCTATCAGCCTTTCAATCGGGAGACTTGGGTTCTATTCCTTGGTCATCTAACTTGATTGTGGTTTTCCACAAAAGTTTCAAGACAAATACTGGAATAGTTCCTCTAAAATAAGTTGTGACCGTGATCTTTCTCTTCCTTTCTATTAAAAGTTACCAAAAAAAAAAAACGTAACAACTAATCCCAACTCCTAGGTCGACCCAATTTAGTGTTATACGTTCAAGTTTGCTTTCATAAATGTGGAGTATATTTTGATTTCGCTCATCTTCATCATCTTTTTTACATATGTTATTATCGTTATCGCTTTAGTAATTGTGCAGAGCAATACCATCGTTGGTTACTCGGCATATCCCAAAGGAACAGTTGTGGCAAAGATTGTCCGAGCAAACATTCCTGTGAAGAATGGAGTTGTTCACCTGATTGAAAGCCCTCTAATTGTCAACAATAAGAATGTCCTCCAACTAGTGGAGCAGAATTCCCAGCTTAAGTAATAATAGTTATGCTGTTTGTTAAATGTGTCTATTTAAAAAACTTAAATTAAGCTAAATAATGATTTTCTAATGCGTAGGAGGTTTGCAGATGTGCTTCAGAGTCACGGTAATGATTTATTGAATAATCTACAGTCTGGTTCAGACATAACACTATTTGCACCATCAAATACTGCATTTGATAACCTTGACCCAACAAGACTAAACTTGGTGTTTAAGGATGAAGTAAAAGTTAGACAGGTGAGGCTAAATGAATGGAAATAAATGTGTTGGCGAAATGAGTGAAAATGCTTTGAACTTACTTTTACTCGTTTTACATTAGATGCTGAGACTTCATGTTGTTCAGCAAAGAATAACAACTGAAAGCATTGTTCAAGGTGCGATAGGAGTAGTGAATACTATGGACGAAAATCGCAAATTACATTTCAGTTTCTCAGACCACAGTAAGTAAAATTTGGAACTCGTTTTTTATTCAAATTCCTTATATTTCATGACGGTGTATCATTAATCTTGTATTATAGACCTGACTGTCATGGGTGGTGGCGTGAATGCAACAATACATATTCCTGACGTTATTGCAACTAATGGAATTGTTCATGTAATTGACAAACTCATGGGTATTCCTTATCATTCAATTTATGAGAAGTTGGCGTCTGATCGCGGCCTCAGGTATGGATTGACTTACTCGATCTTACTCTTACTCTTATTGTTTGTTGTTGTTGCTTGGCATAATGTTTGATAACAATTTCATTTTTCATATGGATATTTTAAGCTTGTATTGATTTATTTCTAACAGCACCTCCTTCAAACTAGGGGAACAAGAAAATTTCAACGATCAGTTTCGAGATGTGTCCAGAAAATTCACTTATTTTGTTCCCCACAACGATGCGTGGAATAACGTAAAAGTGGAATATCCATCTGAATATTTCAAATTGTTTAGTGGAAATTACTGGTTCAATGCGAAAAAGGTAAATTAATTGCCGTTTTCTTGGCTGGGTGGGGATTTTCATGGGATAATTTAAAGCATACACATAGTTTTTTTTTTGCTTTTTTGATAATGCATTGTTTTTATTATCTACTTTATAGTTGTTACAACGTAATTTAATTGTAAATAAAGCCTACTCAATACGGAACCTATTAGACATGAAACAAGTACAAATGTTGGAAGGGGTCTTTGGATTCACTGAAAATAATGGACGTGAGTAGAATAGTTGATTTATTAAATTGTCTTTGAAATGTTTTATAAACTTGGTTTACTGTAGACCAGGTCCTAAAAAGCATTTGTCTTCAAAGTTTGTGTACGTCCCCCTAATCCACTGACTTGGAAAATTTGAAATATTTATAGCGTAATCGAAAATAAATAAAATAATGTTTGATACAGTATACATTAAATGTACAGAAAAGTTAATCCAGTAACTAATTGGGAGAGTTGTTAACAATTTGTTGTGCAGCTCCAAGATTTACAGTTGCTCAATGGATGTATTAGGACTTAAGTCTACATTTCCAAATATGATGTAATTTATATTGTCACAAACGTTGTAAACTACGGAAGTGTTATGTTGAACATCTCACTTTTTTTAATGACAACACTACATGTTTTTCCTGTAATTCGTTTTAGATGTCTTTGTCACCTGGGAAGGAGAAATTTCTGAAGTTATCGACCCCGACGTTGATGCAAATAACGGCAAAGTGCATATTCTTCGTAAGGTTCTTTTTAAGCGTAGCGATCTTACCGGTGGCAGTGCATTGGCATCGCCTTTTCTTTCTCTTTTAACTCTCATGCTTTCCGCCCTTCTGGTCAAATTCATCGTGTAGTGATCCAGACTCATTACTTATTGCTGTTTAGAAACTTTGTCATAGTTTGCAAAAGTTGTTCGATCAACTCTCAGGGCATGTCAGACCCCTGCAATCCACCCTAAGTCAAAAATATATATTTCAAAAAAGGTAAATAAGCTGCTAAGGACGAATTCACCTATTTGAATCCATACCTTACTTCCAGATCATGGTTAACAATGCTTGCAGGGATTGTTTCTTGGTTATTTTTTACGAACCTTTGTTTATGACTGAAGCCAACTTGAAAATAATCAAATTGCGATGAGAATGTGTTCAGATTTCTAAACTAATCAATAAGTAAATGGAAACATAAACAAAATCATTGGAAGTCATTTAAATTATATATGCTGCAGCGAAACGCATTGCCAGAAGAATGTGAGGCTAATATGGCATAATGAGAGACAAATAAGGTTCCATTTTGTGGTGACTTAGATTATGGAATCAATATTTTCTAAGTAGTTTTGCAAAACTATGGTTGCAAACGCAGTGACGACCCGAGGGTAGACGAGTGGAAGTTTAGTTGGTAATCCAGATGATTTAGTTATGCAAAGCCTGATTTATCCAACAATTATTTTGTATCATAAACTTTTTCAGTGCATAACATGAAGCATAATTATCAAATATAGCAGTCCTTTTAAAGTGACTTAAACAATTTACTTTTTCCTCCCCCGAGTAGTTTTAAACAAATGTTGTTATTATGGATTAGTATCACTTGCTGCAACAAAACAAGAATGCTAAACTAGCATTTGAGCCTACAAATTCATTTACTAGTGCTGTTACCAATTGCTAAAATTTAGATTTTCTCATTTTAAATCCCCTTATGGCAGACGGTATAGACTTGTTTTGTAGGGTTAATATGACCGGTGACGTTTTTTATGACTAAGAGAATGAATATTTGAACATTAATTGGTATGAATCGCTCATTATTTTATTCGCAGAAGTCTTTAAACACATGATTATAATTAGTAATAATAAGAAAACCTAAACGTTAAGAAAAGATCTGACGGAACTAGCTTTTCCATTGAATTAGAAAAATCCATCATGTTTATTTTTTTAATAACCAAACATTATTCAAAAAATTGTGTATCCATATGACTATTTGTTAACAAGTCTGTGATTGTTGTCTCAAGCACTGCCCTTCTCTTAAATCCATTCAACAATTACTTGGTCCTTTTATAGCTTTGACATAAGAATATTAATATAAAACTTGTACATGGGTTATTTAGAATATACAAATGATTCAAATAATGTCGTTTTGTAATAAAATCGCGAATGACTTAATTCCAGTAACGTTCTGAAAAATTGATCAATTCATCGCTTTGAGCTAATTTGTTCTGTTATCTTTACGAACTAGTGATTGGTCCTAAGCAGCTTTTTACAAGTTTTTTTGAAATGTCTGTTGATTATGGAGGGAGCGATCATCTTTTTTTTTTACTTTCAAATTTTTATAATGGACCAAGTGTTGATTCATTGAGTGAGTGATTCTGTGATACTTATCCAACTTCTGAATCGTTTTAATCACTCTACACAGCTATAAAATTATTGATGGCCCATGAAATGGGAAGAAATTTTGGAATGCCAATCATTCTGTTAAGTATTCACACCAATTTGGCAGTTTCCTCCATCATTTCTTTTTTTAAAAAAGTCTGGAATAAATTATAATTGAAAGGTGCTTGGTACTACAATATTTTGTAAGTAATATTAGACTGCCATGGTTAAACTTCTTCGGAGGATTGCTCGATAAGTTAAAAATGGATGTTTAAATTAAACGTTTAGCCACGTTGCTTTTTTTATCGTTACAAGGGTGAGAAATGCATAGCATTAGAATTCAAGCTACTTACTCTTATATATTTTACCATGAGAAATAAATTAGGTCCTTAACGCATTTTTTTTTTAAATAGAAATATTTTATGTGAGCACCAGAGTTTCGTGGCAATGTTTGATCATGAGCTTATCATTATGAATTGCATTCTTGAAGTGGAGAATCTCTGCTTTTGACTGCTAATAGATATTCATACACAGGCTGGTTTTTGGCAGGCCTAATTGGAAATTTCCAAAAATTTTGATATGGTCTATCAAAACCGCCTATGAATGACCGTCTATTAAATGTAATGTAAATATATATTTTTTAAATGGGCTTTACGTTATTATCAACGAGCAACCCTTTATGGTAGTTGCATTGTTAATTTGTCACCTAAGCCTGTTTAACTAATGGGTACATCAACCTGCCAGAACTCGACCAACTTCTTAATAGAAATCATGTTGCAATTTAAAATATACTCATTTTAAAATGTAGGCTACTTGGAAATATTATTTTTTGCATTGAGCATTGCAAAACCCTTGTCAACCTAAAGCAAGCGTCCCAAACCCAATCTATTACCTGATGTGAATTTGTACCAAAGATGTACCTGTGGGAAAATAGTGTTATATTTGCCTATAGAGATTTGCCAGATAATTATATTAAGCATTTTGTATTATTTTCATCAACACCTTTTATTTTTCATGTAAAAGAGAATTTTTCTCTTCATAATATGTATATTTGGGCCCTTGTTAACTCTGATTGCATGTTGTGATAATGTGAAATGTGAATATACTTTTAATCCCATCTTAAAACTTGCTTGTCACTAAATAGATGTGCTTTTGTAGACTGCTAGAACTCAAATTGCAACTGTACGTTTCATTTTGTCTTTGGTTGTTTACGTTACTGTCAACCTGATTTTGTGGGTAAGGGTGTGGAATGAAGGTTGAGGATTTTAATTTGGAACTAACTGACTGTTTCATTCTGTTAGTTTTCCGTCTTGTTTTTGTGATGCAGTTGTATTATTTCTGTTTTCCAAACCCATGTCACCTAATATGTGTTGTCTGCATAAATACTCAAATGTGGGTAGTGATTGAAGTAATGATAGCTATATTTTCTTCACGACATCCACAATAATTACTGACTTCGCCATTACTAGTAATTTTGTTCACTCTTATATAGTTATTATCTGCAAAACTAACTGGCTTAGTTTCTTGTGCTTTAATTTTGTAATGTACCCTGAGCAGTTATTGCTATTAAATTGGTTGCGTAATTGGAGATTTCCATTAAAAGTTAACTGAGAAATATATTAGTGAGAGAAAAATCCTGGATTTCTATGGGTAACATTAATTATGATGATAACATAATATGTAGTATTCACAGTGTATATCACAATTTACATTGGTGGAACATTAATCATTAGAAAAGGAAGCACTTAGATGAAAAGACAGTCTAAAAGAATTCATCATTTTTGACGTTTGCTTTTCTGATCTTGTGATTAATATCCAGAGACTCGTTGTCTAATGTCTAGTATTGAAAATCTGCCATAAAGATAAATTGGCAAAATTTTTGAACTGTTATATACGTCGTTTCTTGTCACACATTGTGAGAAAATAATGTCGTGTAGATTAATTGTCAAACTACAATTCATAGTTTTTTTTAGGAAGATGTCAAAAATTTGCCATATTAATTGTCAATTCAGGGTACATTGTTTGAAATACTATATCAGGAGTCCAAGTTTGCTCTCAATTTTGATGAAAAAGATTGGATTCAATTTACAAATAAAAGCTTTCTGTTGTAGAATACTGCCCCTTTTAATATTAGCGATTTGTACTCGGCATGGTCACAATTTTCTGTCATTGTTGTAAATTTTCAATGAATTTATGACAACAAATTATACTTGTCGTTCTTTATTTCACTCTATTAAGATCTTTTCATGCTGCAATTTTTAGAATTTAATTTTCTTAAGTTAGTGGTTTTGATTATATATGAATGGCTAACTACTTCATATAGCATAATGTTTTATTAACTTATTTATTTTTCTGGAGGCAGTGGGCTTTGTTTGACATTTTTCTGGCTCAAATTTGATAACTTTGTACTTGTATGCTTTTGCAGTATACATGTACTGCCAACTGCCATCTGTTTACCAACTTGTCTAACTTGCTATATGATTTTAGATTCTACACTTATTTGCAATTTCAGTTGTCTGCTAGTATGGTGAAAGAAAAATCATTGCCATGCACTATTACCATAGACTTTTATCAGGCGATTTAATGTATTTATTATGCATTTATAGCTATTTTATCTCATCACGACTATAAATGCATACTTTTGCAATTGCTTTGTGCCCAAAATGCTTTTTCATCAAAGATTATAACCTCTTGTTTATATTTTTCTTCTACCTCCGAAAGGCTTTAACATAGCAATTGGAATTCTTGCGCATTATGCATACGTATATAGAAAAATGAAATTAATGTGCTGCTAAAATTATTCAAGTACCATATATAAAATTATCAGCACATTTCAAGGCTGATTTTTACATTTTAGAAATAACTTTGAGTGGCTGAAATGTGGATATTTCCCAATTTATTAATATGCTAAATTTATTTGTGGGATATACTGTAGTGACAGAAAAATGTTAAACATCTTGAATTCCTAGAAATCCCAAGTTACTTTAATTGATTTTTTATATCACAGGATCTGTATTATGACTGAATTTTCAGTCAGATCCACGGTTTAGGTTTCTTGATGTTATTTTTCAAAATAGAAATCTCGCATAATAATTCATAATTGACGTGTCCATTAAAATGCTATAGATAGAAGATGAAAAAAATGAAAATCTGATGCATGTATGACCATTTCTTCTACTCTGTATTCATTTTCCCATGTGTTTTGAACAATGCGTAAATAATCTAACTACTGTTTAGAATGTTCTTGTAACAGTTCATTTGAAATTTAAAACAAATCCGTAAAAAGTAGTTTGAAAGATTAAACTTGAATTCACATTGTATTTGAATGGTTTGCTTTAGAAATAAAAATTGCCTTTTAAAACTGTAGATGTGGCAATTATGATGAAAGTGTAAGTCTCAATGAACAATTTAATTCAGAATATATTAGATAAAAGTGTTGATGAAGTGAGTATTTAGTTGCAAATTTAATAGGAATGTATGCCATATGCCAAAACTGTTACGAATAGAAATTTACAGAATTGGACTATAATCTCATATTTCATCAAAAACCACTTCCTTTCACTTATCTACCCATAAAATGAACAGCGACATTATTTGTGGTTGCCCAATCTCCATTTGATGCTTAGACCAACTGGTGCACATCAATACTGAACAATAGAAAATGTTTCCCAAATTGTTTGTGGGATTTTTGTTGCTGATCTGCAACACAAATCTTCTAGTTAAATGTTTTCCCCATGCTCAAGGTATGTATTCAACTTTGATTTTGCTTCTAAAATATCTTTAAATATCTATGATTAGCATCACTTTTGACATTTCTTATTTTAAAGGAAGGAGCGGGACTTATTCGACACATCCTTTACGAGAATATCAACCACAACATGCCAATGACAATGTTGAAGACAGCGACTCGAATAAGGTTCAGTGTAGTTATAACTTGTACTGATATTCCCATTAAAAATAACGTTTCTAGACAGTATCATTATTTTCTAGATGGTGGCATTTGTCACTTTACCACATTCAACCGCTGAAACTTTTGCTGAAAATGAAGAGAATATCCCCATTCCAAATTCATACGAGTTAAATCAAACTTCAATCATGTATGTGCAGGAAATTCTCGAACCTTTGCAACATCGACCCAAATTTAAAGAAAATACAAATGATTTTCAGTCAGAGATGTTGACGATACCTGAGAAGAGCGGTGATGACAAGAAAGTGTTTATAAACGAAAGTTTGATTAATGTTGAAACAGTAACAACTCCTATTCAGATCATGCCGCAAGATCATATTTTTTCAAACAATACTTCTTCTGCAGAAGATAATTCTTATATTGCAAATCAGATGCCTTTAAATGGAGATTTTGATACGAGCTCCAAACAAACTATCGATGGTGAAACTTTTGCAACAACGCTACAAGGCGGTAAGTGCAATCCTGCCCGTTAATTTACTTGGATGATGTGTTACAAATTAAACACAAATCTAATTAGGACCCGAGAATTCGTTCATGAATGGCCAATATCCAGATTATGAGGATTTGCAAAGCGATAATGTAAACGAGCATGAAATGGAGGGAATTATGAACGATGATGAAAATGACGATTTTTTGCAAAATGAAGATGAGGATGCCTTGCCATCAGCTTTGAAAAATTTGGTAGGTTGCTGTTTAATAATTTAATTCATGTTATGCTAAAAAAAACTGAGTTTGCTTTCAGGGTAACTAGTTTCGTAGGGATGTAAAGTGTTCATAATTACAACCCTAGTTTGTGTTAAAAATTAATGAGTAAAACTAATGATTATTGCATGAAAATAATGGGATTCATAATAGGAAACTTAAAGACAACGAATTTCTATGATATTTTAAGTTACAGAAGTATTTTACTGATTTGTTGTTTAGTAAGAATATTTGTTTGAGTTGGGATGGTATAACTTTGGAAAGGAAGCAATATTTACAAAAAACTTTTCTTAAATTAATTAGCATGAATTTGTTTGTACAATTTTAATTTTTTGCACTTATTAGCCCCATGACATTCCTCCTGATCGTACCATTTACGAAGTTTTAGCGGAAAACATCGTTAAAGATAAACAGGTATGCTGGAAGGAACATTTATCGACGAAAATGGTTTTGTACTTTCCCACTTACGAACTTTTGGTGGGTCTTTTTTCAGTATGATGAATTTAGAATTGAAGAATTGATCCACGAACTGATGGATCACTACGACACACATAATGGACTTGATGAAGTGTATGCAGGAGAAACAGACTATGATGATAAAGGTGATTTTATTTCTCCTCAATAAACAATAGCTGTAAAACATGTTATAACTCGTTCGTTATTTTTTTTTTATTCAGCGAGAACAGAAATCTAGGGAAATATTCCAATTTTGGAGCAGATCGTCGAGGCATCAACTACTGCTTCACCCTATAAGTAATGTTTAAAGAATGGAAAAATATGCAATATTTCAACTTGACGAATGGCGAAATTTGGCAAATGATAATAGTCGGTTTGATTACAGTATTCCATTCTATTTGCAAAAAATCATTGTATTACGTTTTTATTTTAAGATGCAAGCGTATTGATAACTCTTTCTATATATATAATTTGCATTTTTTTTTAATATAACTTTAATAACTTCCTTAATTCATTAAAAATGTCATTATTTGAACGATGAAATAATAATTAATGAAAAATGGCGGCTTGTCAGTAGCCTACTTTTTTTCAAAAAAATGATTTCCCGCCATTTTTTTTTATTTTTCCAAGATAAGGTCTTCCTCAAAATAAGTGAATTTCTCTCTCAAAAATGTTTGTCAGAGTTTTCAGGCAAATTGCAATATGGATATTGAAGCTATTGATGGCCATTCAACATTGGTGGGAATGTCATGTTAGAAAGCAGATCGTGAGGGGGCGCTGTAGTTTCACTATACCCAAGCTTCCCTGCATGTCAGGGAATTCTGTTAGCGTCATCGTTTGATTTTCGCTCAATTTGAGGTAAATAATGTGTATTTTTATCGTTAGCCTGATATTTCAACGTATCCTGAAGTAACGTGTGCGTGTAATTTTGTTGGGAGTAAAGGCAGATATATATATTTGCTTTCTCTATTTTTTTTAGCGAAGACTTTGCATGTCTGCATTTTTTCGCATAGATTTCCGTACTGACTGAGCTCCACTTGCAAAACTAAACTCATGTCTGCTAATATTTTTCATACATTCTATTCTTTAGTGTTGTCTTTTAAAAATTACATTTAAGGTTTTCAAATAGCATGTACGTTGAATATTCCTTGTCTGTGGAACAAGTGTCGTTGGTAAATAAGTTGGGCGTTGTATAGTTGGGGATCCTAAAATGAACCAATGGATGATGCATCAAAGTTAATTATGCTTTCATGTAAATGAATTTAAATAAATTATGAAGTACAACAGGATGGTTAATTACATTAGTTGGAAAATTTTCTTTATACGATTTTTCCTGTCATCATCACGAAGCTATAAAAGTGGGTGGTTGGTGCATTGCGCCTGTATACAGTATATTTAGTGTATACTACAATTAAATCGCTACTAAAGATAGTGATTAAATGTTTGCTTATTGGTCCACACTTTCATTTAAATTTATAATGCAATTAAAGATTTCACTGTGCATCGATCATCAGCAATTGCGTTATCCCCAAGGAAATTGGAAGACATGGGTACAACTACAAGACCATGCAGGGTCGGTTGTTCCTAATGTAGTTTTCCTGTTAATTCTGGCCAAGCAAATGATGGGGCGCGATAGATTCTCTAAAGTCTACCACGATCGACTGTTCTCTTTCGGATACTTGCGAGTAATATACAACTTTAGCGCGAGTTGACGAGTTCACTTCTTTAACTATCTTCTTGCACCGGGTTTCTTGTTTCATGATTTTGAGAGGCAGCTAATTATTTTGCATGCATTAATTTCCTGAAATACGAGTTATAGGGTATCAATTCATATTTACGGAAATTCTTTGAAATAAAAACCTTGAACTGATACCACACGTACCGTACATACTTATCCACCCTATTGTACTTTACTTAAATTCTAGGCCTTAGCTCAATATGGCTTTAAAGAAAAAAAGTACCTGCTCTGAGTGTGGCAAGACATTTCCCTCCAAGGCAAAGCTAGTGGCCCATGCCAAAAGCCACAAGGTAGGGCAAACTGGGAACAAAAGGATAGCCACTCGATCGTCAGCAGGTTCTGCAGTAGAGCCTGGTCTGTCAACCCCTGAAGATCTTGATAACGAAATGGAAATAAATGATGAAAAAAAAACTGTGATTCAAACGTCTGTGGAAAGCAAGGCTGCAGAGGAAAAACTGGATGAGAAAGTTCATGAAGAAGGAAATCCTGAAGAGGAAAGACCTGAAAACAATGATCACGAAAAACGAAAATCTGAATTAAAAGAGTCTGGGGCACCATCAAAAAAGCTAAAAACTCAACATGTTTGCAAAACATGTTCGAAAACATTTGCTTTGCAAAAGGTAATCTGGGATTAATTTTGATTTGCAATCTGCTCATAGGCTGACACTTTTCTGATTTCTGTTGTCTTTACAGACTTTAAAGCGACATGAAAAAACTTGTCAAGCAAAGTCTTCAGTTTTGCCGAAGCTGGAAACTCCAAGTACCAGATCTTCAACACGACAGTCTGTGTCTAAACCAATCGACTGCAGCGATTTTGATTTCAAGGATTCAGATGAGGAAATTGATGAGGAATTAAAAGAAGGGAATGAAGATGAAGAAAGTTCAGAAGAATTCAAAGAACAAATGAAGGGTAAGTTATTCAATGACTGTAAGCGTCAATTTAGTAACAAAATATGATTATTATTGTTCTTTTCTCGAACAAGGCTTTATTAACTACATCAGCTGTTGACTACATCTGTCGAGTTTCTTTGTTTAGCAGTTAGCTTCATCAACTGAAAAACGAATATGTAATATAAAAATAACTCAGTGCAAGCCTGAAATGTGTTACCCAAATTTGTGCAGTGTAAATTATATTTTTAGAATATATTTTTTGAATACCATCATCAAAATGTTATCCTATTCATTTCCTCTGAATGGATAGATGCAGTACCCTTACTCTCACTGTTAGTGTACAATACACACTGTTCTATTGAAGGGCTCATGGCCATGATTAATACCCAAGCTAGTATTAATGCCATCTCAACGGAAAGTTCAATGGTAAGGCGATTGAGTCGTAAATTAATTTATTAGTTGACAGCAAAATACAAACCTGTATACTTTAAAAACTTTTGCTTAAGTTGCAAATTCTTGCTTTTACAAGCCTACGAGGATAGTGGATGACGAAGGTTGGTTCTCCCTTAATGACTTATTGAAATGTTTGATATAATTGTTATTTCCGATTTTCCTGTGTCGTGATTTTGCATTTATAGCCATGTTGTGTATACATAGAAATTAAACTTGACACGCGATTAAGCTTGCTTATTTATCTAAAATTAATATATTTTCTTTAGATGCAAAACCTTACCAGTGTGAAGTTTGTAAGAAACAATTCAGTAGAAAACAACAGCTGCTTCAGCATATGCAACAAACTGATTGCGGTGAAACGCCACAAACGTTACCTTGCCAGGTGACGGAAGAGTTAACATTTAGAAGTAAAACTTGTGTGTTGCCAAAATGTTCTGGAATGCTAAACATTTGTTTTTATCTAGATCTGTGGAGAGGTATTTAATGAAAATGATAAATTGCAAGAGCACTTGCAGATTCATGACGATGATTCAGTCACAAAAAAGAAACACATTTGTGAACAGTGCAATAAAGAATTTGATTATCCATCCATGCTCACGGTTCACATGAGGACCCACACAGGTAATAATATTTTCGTACAATCTCAAATTTTGTTAGTAGTTGTATCTAGATTATGAGGTTTTTTTTTTCAAACTAAATAGAAATCGACTATGATCGAGGGAGAGAGTGTTTCATATATTATGCTAAAGCAATTTGGTGAACTTGCAGCCTTTGTACTCTTGCTAAATGCATTATTTAATAGAAAATAGTAATGTGATCAGAGCTATAATTATATTGCGAGATGGTTTGCATGCAGTGGGGAATTTTTTTTGTTTTAATCCTGATCGAGCTATTTGGTGTTGTATTAGTACTTATATAGTTCGTTGTTACAACAGGTGAAAAGTCATTTCAATGTGAGGTTTGCAAAAAGGCGTTTCCTTCGAATGGTGCTTTGAAGAAACACAGCCGTGTTCATTCGGGGGAAAGACCATATGAATGCAAGGAATGTGGCTCTCGATTCTCCACGATAGGTATGTAAAACGATTATATTTTCTAATGCTGGTGTCATTTCTTGGTGACAATCCATGAGAAATTTTGTAGACATACGTTTCATAGACATGTTGACAAGTGCATGGTTGTCAATAGTATTATTCATATGTAGTACACCCATACCTCGTTTTACGGCCTAGATACGTTCTGGAAAAGTAGGCCGTATATCGAAAAGCCGTATAACGAATC